>CM068592.1:17783313-18040813 GCA_035048485.1 Pteria penguin
GGGGGGAACTGGCAAATTTGGTCTAGTCAGATTATTTATTTTCAAATCTTTGAAGGACAGAATATTCATTTCCTTAATATCCTGGGACCGATTATTTATTTTCTTGACTTTTTTGTTGCCAAGAAATAATTGTTAAAACTGCATTGTAATATATGCCATTAACACAGTCATACTTCTATAATTATATTTTGTAAACAAAACACATTCTAATATAATCATTCACATTCAACAAATAATATGGAAACATTACTTTGATTGCATAGGTTTTTATACTACTAATTTCTACAGTGAAGTGTATACTCTCTCTAAATCTCTGGTATCCAGGGAGAGAATTTCCATTTATCGCTATAAAAGGATGTCTAAACAAGGACTTATAAACAAGAACCACTACTCTTTATATTTTAATTGCCAAGTGGTATATGTACCATTGTGAGACCTATTTTTTAGCCATGGTGGCACCACCTGTTGACCTATTTGGATGAAATGTAAAAAATTGATAGAGGACGTATAGTACTTCATGTATATCATTTCATCAAAATCTTTCATGTGGTATAACAGCAGCGGTTAAAAATGTGAAAAATTGTCCCTATATACCCTCATTTGGAAGTCTTAAATATTCATAGAAAATCCCAAAATTGAGATATTGACAAAATTCTTTCAAAATAACATTCCTTACCATAATTATGATCAAAATGGTCCATAAGAAATCATTATTATCAGTTAACTAGAAAATATGACACTTTTCTGCATTGAAATCACCTAGTCCAAAAAATGTCGAAAAAATTGTGGTGGCGCCACCTGTACGGAGGTCTGGACGAAAACGACAGAATTTGAAGGGAATCACAAGTAATTTATTTCTACCAAGATTTATTAAAATCCTTTGAACAGTTTTGCAGAAAAAGTTGAAAATGTGAAAAATAGCCAACTCCCCCCCCCCTTTTTTTGGAACTCTTAAAAAATTCATTAAAAATCCAAAAATTGAGATATTGACAAATTTTTTTCACAATAATATTCCTTACCATAATTGTGATCTAAATAGTCCATAAGAAATCATCATTATCATTGAACTGAAACACATTACACTTTTCTGCATTGAAATTTCTAAGTCCCAAAAAATGTCGAAAAAACATAAAAAATTTGATTTCGGAATGGAACCAAATATAACAACACTTCTTCATACATCTATCTAGATCATTCCTATGCATTCAGTTTGTCTCTGTATTCACCAGGTCTGAAGAAGAAGTTTGTCAAATGAGGATACCCTCTGTGATCTACTTTTGTCTGTGGTGGCACCACCTGTTGACGGATTGGGACAATAAACAACAACACTTGTAGGAGACTATAAGTACTTTATTCCTATCAAGTTTATAGAAATCTGTTCAGCGGTTTTTCAGAAGAAGTTGAAAATGTGAAAAGTTTATGACAGACAGACGGATGGTGCGCTATGACTATAGCTCACTTCAGCCTTTGGCTCAGGGGAGCTAACAAGCAACAATTCTATTAAGTTTTTGTTGAATATATTAAATAGCACTATTTGTCAAGTGCTTTATATTCTGCTGAAATATGAGTTTTACAGTTAAACTACTGATTATTATAGTATAGGAAGCAATCTGGCGAGCGAAGCGAGCCGGAAAAAATCAACATATTTTCTATAGAACATTCAGCTTTATATTTGCATGATCTGATATATGTACATGCTAGTAGCCAGAATATTTATTTTCATTTCATTCAAAGCCAGATTTTTTTATTTCCAGCATTATCGGGGTCAGAATATTTATTTCCAAAAAGTGCCAGCCCGCCCCAGAATCAAATGGTCGTCCCCTTACCTAAATCATAACATTTTTTGTCACGAGGTTTTCTATTTGTTTGCGTTACGTCAGACAATATTACCTATTTGGTGACTGTATCTGATGCATTGGAGAGAAAATTAAACTTATGCTAAGGATTCACCCTCAGCAATGAGGGGTCTTAAAATTATCGTGACACGAGACTCCGTTTTCGCTGTTTAATCCTGTAGACAAGACAAACTCGGGACTTCTCGGCCATGTCCATGACCTATTAATTGATTATTTCACATATACGGTGAGGGGATCTGCCGCATGCATGACAGAAATTTATACCTTTGTAACGGGCCTACCGGAAGCAGTGAGGGATCTTTTACATGCCATGCCAACCGTGACACGGGACCTTGGTTTCTGCAGTCTCATCCGAAAGACAGAACACCGGTGCGCCCACGGCGGTACTAATGATAATAGGTAAAATATATATAATAATGATAATAGGTAATACATGTATATATATATAATAATGATAATAGGTAATATATATATAATAATGATGATAGGTAATATATATATATAATAATGATAATAGGTAATATATATATAATAATGATAATAGGTAATATATATATATATATATATATATATATATATATATATATATATATATATATATATATATATATATATATATATATATATATATATATATATATATATAATGATAATAGGTAATATATATATATAATGATAATAGGTAATATATATATAATAATGATAATAGGTAGAATATATATAATAATGATAACATAATATAACATCATTTTCATTACGCCATGAAACCTTACCTTGAAGATAGTCCTTGATAATTTTGTTTTTCCTTTCATCCAAATTACTCACTAGACGGCTTCCGTTGTTAGCGCATTCTTCCTATAAATAACAAAAATGCATGTTTCTTAATTGAAAAATCAATGCATAGAAATATCGTTATTTCTAAACATTATTTGCTTTTCAACATGAGATATGTTATACAATACTATTTTATATGTAGGATCCAAATTTCTTGCAAATATAGGAATTTAAGAGATTTATATATTAATAAAATGAAATAGTGATAACCTAGTTATTGAAATAAATACTATAGCCTAGAAGAAGAGAAAACTGTGCAATGCCACTATGACATTCACATCGTTGTACCAGTGTCAATATAAGAGGCAGGAACAGGTTCTCAGGAAGAGTAAGCGTATCCTGTATGGCCTGTATCCTTAATATAAGAGGCAGGGACAGGGACCCAGGAAGAGTAAGCGTATCCTGTATGGCCTGTATCCTCAATATAAGAGGCAGGGACAGGGGACCAGGAAGAGTAAGCGTATCCTGTATGGCCTGTATCCTCAACATAAGAGGCAGGGACAGGGGACCGGGAAGAGTAAGTGTACCTTGTATGACCTGTATCCTCAATATAAGAGGCAGGAACAAGGGACCAGAAAGAGTAAGTGTACACTGTATGGCCTACAACGTCAACAAAAAGGCAGGGACAGGGGACCAGGAAGAGTAAGTGTACCCTGTACCACCTGTATCCTCAAAATAAGAGGCAGGAAAAAAAACTCAGGAAGAGTAAGGGTATCCTGTATGGCCTGTATCCTCAACATGAAAGGCAGGGACAAGGGAACCAGGAAGAGTAAGCATACCCTGTTTGGCCAGTATCCTCAACATAAGAAGCAGGGGTAAGGGCCCAGGAAGAGTAAGAATACCCTGTATGGCCAGTATCCTCAACATAAGAGGCAGGGATAAGGGCCCAGGAAGAGTAAGTGTACCCTGTATGGTCTGCATCCTCAACGTAAGAATCAGGGGCAAGGGCCCAGGGGGAGTAAGCGTATCCTGTATGGCCTGTATCCTCAACATGAAAGGCAGGGACAGGGGACCGGGAAGAGTAAGCATACCCTGTATGGCTAGTATCCTCAACATAAGAGGCAGGGATAAGGGCCCAGGAAGAGTAAGAATCCCCTGTATGGCCTGTATCCTCAACATAAGAGGCAGGGATAAGGGCCCAGGAAGAGTAAGTGTACCCTGTATGGTCTGCATCCTCAACATAAGAAGCAGGGACAAGGGCCCAGGGGGAGTAAGCATATTCTGTATGGCCTGTATCCTCAACATGAAAGGCAGGGACAGGGGACCGGGAAGAGTAAGCATACCCTATATGGCCTGTATCCTCAACATAAGAGGCAGGGACAGGGGCCCAGGGGGAGTAAGCATATCCTGTATGGCCTGTATCCTCAACATGAAAGGCAGGGACAGGGGACCGGGAAGAGTAAGCATACCCTATATGGCCTGTAGCCTCAACATAAGAGGCACGGACAAGGGACACAGGAAGAGTAAGTGTATCCTGTATGGCCTGTATCCTCAACATAAGAATCAAGGACAAGGGCCCAAGAAGAGTAAGTGTACCCTGTATGGCCTGTATCCTCAACATAAGAGGCAGGGACAGGGGCCCAGAAAGAGTAAGCGTATCCTGTATGGCCTGTATCCTCAACATAAGAGGCAGGGACAGGGGACCAGGAAGAGTAAGCGTACCCTGTATGGCCTGTATCCTCAACATAAGAGGCAGGGACAGGGGGTAAGAGGCAGGCACAGGGGACCAGGAAGAGTAAGTGTACCCTGTATGGCCTGTATCCTCAACATAAGAGGCAGGGACAGGGGACCAGGAAGAGTAAGTGTACCCTGTATGGCCTGTATCCTCAACATAAGAGGCAGGGACAGGGGACCAGGAAGAGTAATCGTACCATGTTTGGCGTGTATCCTCAGCATAAGAGGCACAGACAAGGGCATAGGAAGAGTAAGTGTACCCTGTATGGCCTGTATCCTCAACATAAGAGGCACGGACAAGGGCATAGGAAGAGTAATTGTACCCTGTATGGCCTCAACATAAGAGGCAGGGAAATAACGAAACAATAAAGAAATGACAGACGGACACACGAACTCACTTGTAAATACATATAAATGCAGAGCTACTTGCCTTTGATTTCTTGTACGACAGTTTGTTCGTAGAAGGTTTGAAGCAGTAAGTTTCTATACAAATGTATTTCTCTGGAGGCAGAGCTATAATAAAATTTATTGCTTTACAGTTTTATTGAAAAATAGTATGGTTTGATGGGCACATTTTATTATCAGCACAGACCATATATTATTTCTCAATATATAGTAATATTATTTAAGAAAATACTTATAATTTAATTTAAAGCAAGAATAATTTGGTTTCACGGTTTAATTTTCAACAAGAAATTTATTTCCAAAATTAACTGAACATAACTACAAAAGCGGAAGTATATATCACATTTATATAAGCATTTCCGGAAGTACATGTGACCAAGGAACCCAAGCAATTTAAGGAGTATTTTAAGGAGCATCTATTTAAACTTTATTATAACAATCTAGATTGTAACAATAAAGTTTTAACATAATAAATGTTTTAAACTATAGTGTAACATATAAAATAAAAACAACAACTAATCACATTGCTGTCTTATACAAGATTAAATCATGTATAGATTAACATACGAAATCTTCCAACGGGAAGTCGTTGAATAACAATTAAAATACATTCTTTTTAAAAGAAAAAATAACTCTATTTAAAAGAGTGTCTTATTTATCATATAAATTTACAATATAAAGATAAATTAAAACGTGGTTTATAATTTTATAATGAACAGAGAGTAATTAAAGTTGAACCTGCTTTTCTACATATCTTTCTCTTTATATTTCAAGAAATTGAAACATAAATAAAATCAGAAAACAGTGTTTGGGCAGGAGAAAGGAGAAGGGGTAACAAAACTTTATCTATTTACTTGTGTCACTGTAGCTTTTCTTACATTGAAAGAAATCGTTACGGGAAAAATAATAAATTGTTACGGAAAAAAGACAAGAAAGTTACCACATTTATCTAAATAATGTCTTTAATGATAGTGCATTTACCTTTACAGTCAAGCGATGTCGTCCATTTGCCGTCACTGGTACAGGTTGCTTCCCTTTTGCCAATGGGTTTAAATCCGTCATTACAGATATAACGTATAGTACTTCCTACACTCCTGTCATAAAATTTCTCGATGGTAGAATTTGGTATCTCAGGAGCTGTACCACAATCTGTATAGCACAAAAAACTCCGAACAAAGACTTGGCAAAGAAGTTCAAGTATATGTACAAGAGTAAAAAACAAATGGACGAATAATAAGCAATCACAGACATTGTGTCATAGTAAACATACCTTGCTGACCAGTCACATTCGCCGCACAGAACGTTCGTATTCAGATGACCTCTTATATTCAAGAATTAATGACATATCAAGTACATTTGTTTGTTTTTCTGAAGTCCCTTTTCGGGACAATACAATTACACGCATGACAAAAGTCCCCATCCAAATAAGAAATTTGTTAGTGTACGATTTCGTGAAAAGCTATCATAGAGTACACCATGCAAATGACAGGCTACATTACTACACCCGTGATAGGCTACCATACAGTACACTATGCAAATGCCAGGCTGCATTACTATACCCGTGATAGCCTACCATACAGTACACTATACAAATGTCAGGCTACATTACTATACCCGTGATAGACTACCATACAGTACACTATGCAAATGCCAGGCTACATTACTATACCCGTGATAGGCTACCATACAGTGCACTATGCAAATGTCAGGCTACATTACTATACCCGTGACAGGCTATCATAGAGCACACTATACAAATGTCAGACTACATTACTATACCCGTGACAGGCTACCATACAGTACACTATGCAAATGCCGGGCTACATTACTATACCCGTGACAGGCTATCATAGAGCACACTATACAAATGTCAGACTACATTTCTATACCCGTGATAGGCTACCATAGAGTACACTATACAAATCTCAGGCTACATTACTATACCCGTGATAGGCTACCATACAGTACACTATACAAATGTCAGACTACATTACTATACCTGTGACAGGCTACCGCACAGTACACTATGTAAATGACAGGCCACATTACTATAACCGTGACAGGCTACCATAGAGTACACTATACAAATGTCAGGCTACATTACTATACCCGTGACAGGCTACCATACAGTACACTATACAAATGTCAGGCTACATTACTATACCTGTGACAGGCTACCGCACAGTACACTATGCAAATGACAGGCTACATTACTATACCCGTGACAGGCTACCATATAGTACACTATACAAATGTCAGGCGACATTACTATACCAGTGATAGGCTACACAATGCATTATACAAATGTCAGGCTACATTACTTTTTCTGTGACAGGCTACCATACAGTACACTATACAAATGCCAGGCTACATTACTATGCAAGTGATAGACTATCATACAGTACACAATGCAAATGCCAGGCTACATTACTATACCTGTGACAGGCTACCGCACAGTACACTATGTAAATGACAGGCCACATTACTATAACCGTGACAGGCTACCATAGAGTACACTATACAAATGTCAGGCTACATTACTATACCCGTGACAGGCTACCATACAGTACACTATACAAATGTCAGGCTACATTACTATACCTGTGATAGACTATCATACAGTACACAATGCAAATGACAGGCTACATTACTATACCCGTGACAGGCTATCATAGAGCACGCTATACAAATGCCAGGCTATATTACTATAGCCGTGATAGGCTACCATACAGTACACTATACAAATGTCAGGCTACATTAATATACCTGTGATAGGCTTACATATAGTGCACTATGCAAATGACAGGCTACATTACTATACCCGTGACAGGCTACCATACAGTGCACTATACAAATTTCAGGCTACATTACTATACCCGTGATAGGCTACCATACAGTTCACTATGCAAATGACAGGCTACATTACTATACCCGTGACAGGCTACCATAGAGTACGCTAATCAAATGTCAGGCTACATTACTATACCCGTGATAGACTACCATACAGTACACTATACAAATGTCAGGCGACATTACTATACCTGTGATAGGTTACATAATGCATTATACAAATGTCAGGCTACATAACTTTTTCTGTGATAGGCTACCACAGAGTACACTATACAAATGCCAGGCTACATTACTATACCCGTGTCAGGCTATCATAAAGCACACTATACAAATGTCAGGCTACATTACTATTCCCGTGATAGGCTACTATACAGTACACTATGCAAATGCCAAGCTACATTACTATACCCATGACAGGCTATCATAGAGCGCACTATACAAATGTCAGGATACATTACTATACCCGTGATAGGCTACCATACAGTACACTATACAAATGCCTGGCTACATTACTATGCAAGTGATAGACTATCATACAGTACACAATGCAAATGCCAGGCTACATTACTATACCCGTGATAGGCTATCACACAGTACACTATACAAATGTCAGGCTACACTACTGTACCTGTGATAGGCTTACATACAGTTCACTATACAAATGTCAGACTACATTACCTGTGATAGGCTATAGTGCAGTATAGTATATCTCAGTGCAGACAATACAAATAAAAGGCTACATCACTATACATACATACGTACGTACGTACGTACATACATACATACATACATAGTACATACATACATACATACATACATACATACATACATACATACATACACGCACGCACACACGCACGCACGCACGCTCGCACGCACGCACACACACACACACACATACATACATACATACATACATACATACATACATACATACATACATACATACATACATACATACATACATACATGTGTTATATATCATATCGATGACTTTTATATGTGACACTGAATTGATTTTTGTTATTGTCTTCTATTGTTTGCGGGTCTTGGTTGACATAATGACGCTGAGGTTGTTGGTTCCAGCTGTTATTTTTAATTGGTATTAGGAATGTGTTAAATGTAGTATTGGTTGTCGTTATTTTATATGATATAATGACTGTATTAGTGGTTGTCGTTATTTTATATGGCATAATGACTGTATTAGTGGTTGTCGTTATTTTATATGATATAATGAATGTATTGGTCGTTGTCGTTATTTTATATGATATAATGAATATATTGGTCGTTGTCGTTATTTTATATGATATAATGAATGTATTGGTCGTAATCGTTATTTAATATGATATAATGACTGTATTAGTGGTTGTCGTTATTTTATATGATATAATGAATTTACTAGTGGTTGTCGTTATTTTATATGATATAATGACTGTATTAGTGGTTGTCGTTATTTTATATGATATAATGAATGTGTTGGTGGCTTTCGTTATTTTATATGATATAATGAATGTATTGGTCGTTGTCGTTATCTTATATGATATAAAGAATGTATTAGTGGTTATCGTTATTTTATATGATATAATGACTGTATTAGTGGTAGTCGTTATTTTATATGATATAATGACTGTATTAGTGGTTATCGTTATTTTGTATGATATAATGAATATATTAGTGGTTGTCGTTATTTTGTATGATATAATGAATGTATTGGTGGTTGTCGTTATTTTATATGATATAATGACTGTATTAGTGGTTATCGTTATTTTGTATGATATAATGAATATATTAGTGGTTGTCGTTATTTTATATGATATAATAAATGTATTGGTGGTTGTCGTTATTTTATATGATATAATGACTGTATTAGTGGTTGTCGTTATTTTATATGATATAATGAATGTATTAGTGGTTATCGTTATTTTACATGACATAACAAATATATTGACAAATGTCGTCATTTTATATGACATACTGAGTGTATCAATCAATATATAACGAATAGATTGTCTTTATCGTTGATTTTATATGGCACTAAATACATTTGGTATTAGTCTTTACTTTATATGATTTATTGAGACTGTTATTCGTGTTGTACATACCTGAAGCGTCGCACTGAATTGTATCATCATTGTTGTCGATGGTACATTGTTCATGTAACTGGCAGTGATCTGAATCAGTACTTTTACAGTCATCAAAGAAATCCTTTTAAACAAATAAGACAAAATCATTATGGTCACATGGCACAAATAATTACAAAAGGTGTATTCCCTTATATTTACAATGCTAGTCTAATTCCTTCGATGAACCATGCTAAACAGACTCGGTTCATCAGCCCATGAACTTGGGTCATGGAAGTAGTACCCGGCGTATGACAAATCACATGCGTAGTAATATAAAAAGAGGCGGGGCTTACTCAAGTTCAATGCCGACGTTCTATTATTGAATTAATGCATCTGTTAATTTTGAGCAATTAAAGAAATAACCTGGACAGATAGAGTATTTTTAGCATTCTAGACACGCACTATATTGCGTGGCGGAAGTACTTTTCCATTTCAGGAAAAATTCGGTCCTTGCCACTTTGATAACGGGGAATTTGATATTTTGTTTTCAAAAAAGAACTTTTTAAAATGCATTGCTTCGCGGTTCACGTGATTTGTTTGTTTCTCACCCAAGTTCATTCCCCATGAACCTAGAAAAAAGACAGTCATTCCTTAAATAGTTATACCAAAGCGTGTTTGTATTGATGTAGTATCGGTAGAGGACAGTTTTTGGAATATGTTTGATACAGCTCTAATGAGCTTTTTTCGTTTTCATATCTTGTAGTTCAAGAGAATTTCAAATAAATTCTAAGGCAGTGAATATGCAATTTGAAGATAAACCTTAAGCCCCTCCTTTCCAAGAAAACATTCAAAAAGAAAAAAATCCAAAATTAAGATTATTTAAAGTTGCATTAGCTGTCTATATTGGTAAAACAAGAATGTTATGTTTCATTTAATGATCTGAAATTACATACAATCAAACTACAAAACAAAGTTATACTACATCGAAAGTCAACTCTTTTGACGACATTGACACGTTTTTATTAACCGGAAAATTTGAGAAATGTCCGTTACATTCACCATTTACACAACATTTGACAAGTATGTAGATCGGGCCAGAAAATCACGTGATAAAACAATGTACTAAAGTGTGTCGCTGAGTATATCTTCGTAAAAACATGTTTTATCTAGCTTTGTAAACTCAAAGATATATAGGCGCATACTAAATGCACAGAAGAAAAGAAAAATGTCATTAATAATACTTTCAATAGTAATTTGGCTACATACAACGAATATTTTAAAGCTTTATGTCACATTGGTAGTCCCGCATGATTTGATCCAGGGGGCCGAGAAGGGACTCTTAAAACAATTTCTTTTAAAGAATTTTACAAAATGCATTTACGTTTCTTTCATGTCGTCTACTTTACACATTATTATCAAGAGTTAATTTTAAGAGACTACCTTACCTAATGACAGTAAATATCGGACCGCTTTCATAATACAAACACGCAAATAATCAATACAATGGAATGTCAAGGCCTCGTGCTGACGTGGTATTGAAAAATGTAAACATTAAAGACTCGTGCAAAGTATTTTGTTCCCCTCGCTCTAGTGCAACTTCTATGTTGTTCTTGTTCTAAAAATGCTTCGGCACAGACTATTTTCATCCCTGATTTTATCGAATTCTGTCTTTAATCGAGGACGTCTCATCTCCGATAGCTTTGTCTACGTCACCAGTGTTGTTGTTATTAGTGAAAGTTTCCTAATCTCGCGTTAGTTGGCTAGGCCATTCATACACTGAGCATGCCAGGTGAAGAAAAAATTACCGACTTTGTGCGGGTAGGTCGTAATTATTTAATTACATTTTAATGATTTTTTTCACTACTAACCGAACTTATAACACATTGGAATTTCGTATAAAGGCTTAACTTCAGGAGAGAGCCCAGGGTTAAAAGTTACAGCTTTCGTTTTTAATACGGAAAATGACAGCTGGTGCAACTTTAAATGCGTTCTACTTTGAATCACTTAATAATTCATACTTGTATATTGATATAAAAAAATAATAAACATAATGATTAGTCGATAAGGAATGTGACCTAGTTACATGACAAGTTCAACCCACCCTGTCATGTGAAGAGGAAATTGTATCTTTTTCTTTCGTGATATACTGAATTTACGAAGAATTATATACCAAAACATCAGAATTCTTGAAATAAGTTTGATTAAAATTTTATGAACTATTCTGGTATTTTTATGACATATTGTGTATGGTCGACACGGAAAATACTTTTGTAGCTTCTGAACGCAATACCAAGAAGTCATGAAAAAGTTCCGTAAGTTAGAATGTGCCTCTAAACAACTACATGTACATTCAATTTAAATCCCCTAAATTTAAATTCAAGAAAACAAAAATTACAACAAGAAAAACGAAGTAAGCAAAAGTAGCAAAAGCTACAACAACGACAAAATTTGACATTAATATGTTTCTCTCAAACATTGATATAGTAATGTAATCATTTATATTATAAGGTATCTATTATGACAAATATTTGATATCTTGGCCCCAATTCACCCATCCACAAAACGCAACTTTTCATTGTGATGATATCATCTGGGGTCCGACAAAACTCCGACAAACAACGTATTTGTTTATGACGTCATAGATAGAACAATTAAAAAAGACTGAATGGCACGTTCTCTTACGAATCGTGGAAGGGTGAATTTCAGATTTTCAATCGCATTTGTAACCAAGGATAATAAATTCAAGGTGCCGCATTTAACGAACCCTCACTGCAGCGGATCAGTCCGTTACATATGTCTAAATGTCTGTGCATTGCACCAGGCAGGTGCCGTCACCATATAAAAAAAGAAAACAAACGAACAAACAGTTTTGATATTCAGGTTTTTTTTTTTTTTGTTCGACGCCTTTGATCGCCCACTGGGCTAAAGTTACCAAAGCAAATATATTCGTGACAAAATTGCCCTATATGTAATATATCACTAGAAAGCTCAAGCCCGGGTGGCTCTGTCGATGAGGTGATCATCTCCTAACCGAATGGTCCCGGGTTCGACTCCCGCCGTGGGAACTCCGAAGTTCTGTGTTATTCGGAACTGACACTAAAACTGAGACCCCGTGTCACGGTAGGCGTGGTACTTAAAAGTGTTTATGCAATGCATTAGGCATGCGCAGATGCTGTCGCCATGTACGTAAAATAATCGATAAGTGTCGTAAAACAATAAACAATAAATTATAAGAAACCTCTCCTTTCAATGATTTTCTAGTGTTGTAATGGGTTGAAACGTAATTATGCAGTTGGCTAAAAGGTTAGGTTTTGTACTTCAGCATTCAAGATTTATGTATTTCTACACTTTAAAATCAATAATTGTTATTTCCATGTCATATAATACCAGAACAATTATCATTTTATGTGCTTCCCCAGACTTCAATAACTGTAGCGATACAGTAATTGTCATTTTAGATTAAATATTCAAACTGGTTATTCACTTGCAGTTTTCTGTTGTAGAGTACAAGGCAGTGGTAATATTGATTTGTTTTCGTGAGTTTGGCAATCTGATTAAAACCATATCTTTACTCCGCTTCGAATTCTCTATTTGTCTCATCGCGGAGAAAGATCTGACGAAACTCCGTAAGGGTTCACGTTCTGGTGAACTCTGACGACGTTTCAGTCACCGAAACCGTTATTTCCCATAGCCAATCAATGACTCGGCTAGGCACGTAATAGTGACGCAATATGTATAAAAAAAAAAATAGGAATTTGTAGCCAATTCACTGATTGGCTGAAAATCAGAGTTTACCAGAACATGACCCCTTACGGAGTTTCGCCAGATCTTTATCCGCAATGGGACAAATATAGAAGCGGAATAAAGATATGGTTTTAATCAGATTGGTGAGATTGGTAGATGTTTAACAAAGCAAGATCAATTCGCATTTCCGAATTTTTGCTTCATTAGTTTAGTTGGTTGTGTCGGTGTATAACATTGCAATATATCATAGTGTTTTTCTGGACTACATGGTCAGTTCGGTTTCCAGGGGTGTTTTTTTTTTCTTTTCTTTCTCGATGGATGTTGAATAGCTTGAGTTGATAAATATTATTAAAACTCATGAACTTGTTTTCCTGGACTACATGATCGGTTCGGATTGCAAACATTTTGTTTTCAATTTTAAATAGCTTTACTATATAAGTTTTATTAAAACAAAAGTATTCAAATGGACTGCTTCGTGCATTCAGATTATAGGGATTTTGCTTCCAATGTTAGTAGCTCGAGTTGATATGTATGATTAAAACGCGTAATACTGTTTTTCTGGACTACAGCGTCTTTTCGGTTAGCATGGACTTTGTGTTTGATATGAAGTAGCATATGCCCCATTAATAGGCGTCGCACATATGTTTAATACTTTTAATTCAATTTTAATTCAATAAATCGGACAATAGCACCATATCCGTAGCTATTTCAGAATCCTTAAGGTAATAGAATTCAATGGGGTTAATCCGCTTTACGTGCCCGTTTCGAGTTTTACATAATGCCCGATCCTTTAATAAAAAGACATTCCGAAGGTATTATGGGGTGTGACTTTGGTTTTATCGTAAGCAATAATACAAATTTTCGGTCAGACATTATTTAAAATGTTATTGTAATTACATTAGTATCAGCATTTGAATTCACTGAAGAAGCACAAATAGATAACATAATCTTGATTATTTTCTCACTTTCTGCAGCGGTCATATTAAAACAAAAGATCGAAAAAATAAGAATTTACGTAGAAACTGAACATAAATCCCGAAGAGAATAACCCATGAAAAGTCACTTGTCTAAATCGTCTCAGCGTTTGACAATTAACCCCGTGTATAACAGAAACAAACCTTTATGAACAGCAGACTGGTTGACTGGTTAGTATTTCACGTCTTTTTCAACAGCAATTCGGTTAAATCGTGAAATAAATGCAAGAGAGCATATTAATCATAAGGGCGCAAACCGGGGATCGAACTCAGATCATCGACGCTGCGAATCAAGCATTTACCTACTACACCTTCTATTAAGTATTAATCAACTATCAGTGCGTGTATGAACCATTTTTGTGGCGTTTGTATGTGGCTAGCAAAATTGGAGACGTTCACACCTTTTAGGCATGTGTGTTTCTTCGGGTTTATCTTGCATAAGAGTTGGTCTCTTATGTTGAATTCATTTACTTAATGATTTGTCTTAATCTAAATGTTTAGATAAAGCACACATAAGCATTCCACCTTCGATAGAATAAAGATAGAATAATTCTATTAAGATGTAAAAGCACTGAAAAATGGAACAGAAAAAAGAAACTAAATACCTTGTTGTTTGGAACGTTGAAACCTTGGCAACCACGCATGAAGGGGAAGACGCTGGTCAATTCTTTTTCATTTAATCCACAGAAGAGTTGAGACCGGATATAATTAATAGAGCGACATCGACGACTTCTGCTGCATTGTCGTGCACATTCGAACAAACTGAGCCCATATAACTTGATAAATGTGTACTTTGATGGCACACAGAAAGGTACAGTTGACAATTGTCCGAAAAGAAATGTGTAGCACGAGTTGAGAAGTACCGAACATGATAAAATCAAAAGTATGAAATGCATATTGTATTATACTCTTCGTTCTCCCATTCTGCTTCTAATGTGGCATGTAGGCAATATTTGTTTGTGTCTGTCAATGTCTATATATTTTAGCAGATGCTATTAATATTTGATCAACTTAAATGTGACGGAAGCGGATGTCTATAATAAGTTACTCTTTGATTCATGAATTACACGAGGTGCCGATGTGGGGATAATAGTCAAAGTGACCAATATGGCAAAAGTCGCATAAAAACCAAACAAAACAAAAAATGATAATCCAAACAAAACAATGAAAAAAGGACCCCCCCCCAAAAAAAATCAAACAAACAAAAGAAGAAGAAAAAACTAAAAAAAAAAAATAATAATAAATAAAAACTACACACACACACACACACACACACACACACACACACACACACACAAATATAACAAAAACAAAACCCAAACCAAAAACAAATCCAAATGAAACACACACACACAAAACAAAAACACCCCGCCCCCTCCAAATACAAAAAAGAAAAAAACACATAGAGGAAGACATAATCAAAATACTTTGATTGTAACATTGAAGAACAAAGTCTCAGTTGTTTCAATTTGTCATCGCCTGTACTAACGTTTTGTACTTTCATACAAAAAAAATTACAAATAACTTTGAAACTTTTAAATCAGGATTACAGGTATCTTTAACTTAGAAAAACCCGTGAAAATCTTAAAAATTCGTAAATGTTACAACATGGAATTTCCCAACACAATTTCCACGGTGATTTTTTTTTTGTAGAAACTTTGAATGGTCAAAGGTTCCGATAATTTTAGTGAAACGTATTCGTCATCGAAAATATGACACAGATACGGTATTAATAAAAAGACAATAAGTTGGGCTCCTTTACAGCTCTGTAATACCTGAACTTGAACGTTGCATGCTGAATAGCAAGGCGGACCGGATTATATGACGGGTCTCGTTGAAACTTTGTTATAGAAACGTATTCTTGAACCTCGTTCCCTCTGGTTGTTAGCTGCGACACTCTACAAATCAAGGGTCCGAGCTCGCTTTCAGGTCGGCAGAACATTATTACTTATGTTGATGTCAATTTATATGTTTTTGATATCTTGATGTTACTCTGCATTACTATACGTATTTGTATTTTTATGAAGTGCCAATTAGAGAAACATATTGATCCTTCTTCTCTATAGGGAGGATTTTTGATAGATTTTTTAATGTGTCTGTTATTATTATTATTATTATTATTATTATTATTATTATTATTGTTATTATTATTGTTATTATTATTATTATTATTATTATTATTATTATTATTAGTAGTAGTAGTAGTAGTAGTAGTAGTAGTAGTAGTAGTTGTTGTTGTTGTAGTAGTAGTAGTGATAGTAGTAGTATGGTGGCCTGTAAATCTGTTAACCACTCGATTTGATTGACTTCAATCATTGGCCGTCCTAAGTAACTATCGCTACTATACTTTATTCGAAAATTTTTGTATTCTTTTTTCTTTTGTTTTGTGTTTGGTTTGTTTTTATTAATTACATTTTTAACAGTGCCATACTGCTGACTCAGATGCTTTTAATGTGTCCTTGAAAGTATAATTTATAAAGAAATGTTATAGGTCTGTCTAAGACCTGTAATCCCGATATCAGTATACTCACAACTAGGCGACATACTGCACATTATGAGACTGTAGTCTGATTAACTTTCTGTGATAATGAGGGGTCTCGGAAACTATATCTATCATTTCCAATGACTACAAATATGACCATAATGGAAGAGCTAACATTCAGTATCAGGGCAGAGTAATGTATGAGAGTGATTCATCTTATTTTCAAGCTATTTTACAAACATTCATCACAAGCAAATCAAAAGTAATTCAGACTATTACATTATGTTAATATTATATGCATTAATAACCCACGTTTCCTTTTTCCTGATGTTATGTGGCTGTGATACTTTCTACACAGTGTTTGCTCACATACATGTATATATACAGTGCTGAATCATATTGTTTCGTCTCTATGGCAGGACATTCACGGCGGGTGTGGCTAGCCAAAGAGGAGACGCTCACTCCTCCCGGTCACCTGGGTCCGGCGCCATAAACTGAGAATATGCTTAAGTAAAAAATTCATATTCTTCTGTTCATCAATGAATTAATAACTAGGATTTGGATTTTATTTAGTTTTATTCTACTGATAAATAGAATAAAACCATTCTGCATTAAAATTTATTTGAACGTTTGATAATGTAATAAATTAAAATGAAATTTTGACTTAAGTATATTCTTAGTTTATGGCGCCGGACCCTGATCTCACCTCTGAATTTCAGGGGTCCGTGAATGTCCACTGTGTTACATTGTTGTTAGTGCCATAGTCGTGTGACACCAGTTATTTTCGTATTTTATTAATTTGATGTCCACAAATACAATTTGAAAATAGTATTTTTGTGCCCCTAGATCGATAGATCGGGGCATATTGTTTTTGTCCTGTTTGTTTCTTTGTTTGTCTGTCTGTTGTCAACTTTAAACTTGGCTATAACTTTTGAACCCTGAGGGATAGAGACTTCGTATTTGACATGTGTACTCAACTAATGAAGCCCTTTTAATTGACAACAAGTCGATTACCTTTTGACATTGACAATGACCTTCAAACTACAAATAACTTTTTGGACTTTGGTGCCGCCGAGGGCATTACTGTTTCACAAACACAGCTTGTTTTAACTGGTAAATTGTCAGTTTCGAAAAACTGGTTTTTGGATTTCGTTTATGGTTTATTATGTGTTAGAATTACATACATACTTCTGTGAATTTGCAGATCATAATTCTAAAGTTCTTTCGATTTTAAAGGGTTTTTTTTCGTACATTTTACCTTGATAGAATATGACTTGAAACGTCAGTATGCTGAATACAAAATGCTTTTGTTGTATTTTGGAATGAAAACTTTACCATTGAATCATTTTTTCCAGTTAAGTTTTTCTCGTTTGTGGATGAAAGTTTCGAAAATGCGTTTTGCTAAATGCCCTGGTCTAAATTATTTTTTCATAAGTCCGTATTGTGACAGCCACCGGCCATAACACCAATTACCTTTGTCTTTTTATCATATAATTGCAATAATATTATTTCATTTAAAAAGCAGATTGTTAAAAAGAAAATTTCTAATATTGATTTTAAGTTCAGACAAATGAGAATCGAAGCCCAAAATCTTCCAAGATCCTAAAAAGCAGTCTTACGGTTTTTACTAGAGTTGCGTAATTGCAAATATGTTTGAAATTATATTTATTGGTAGTAAACTGAAACACTGTTAATTGTTCAGTCCTATTATTTTCATTCATTTCAAAATAAATATAGAACATATATACTTTATAATTTAGTGCACCATATGCGCATTTCGACAACTTATGTCTCTTCAGTGATGCTCGTGGCCAAAAGATACGAATGAATGTTTGCAAAAAGGTTGTCTGTAGCATTTTAAAAATTATTATTATTATTATTATTATAATTATTATTATAATTTTTGAGGGGTTTTTTTTGCAACAGACTCGTCTCTTTGATAACCGCTAGATCATCAATACGATTTATTGAAAATATAAATGTTTATATTAGAAATATTTCCGATATAATTGCATAAAAAATAGTATGGGAATATATTTTTGTTTTACAATCTGCAGTTAAAAAGTTTTAATAAACTTTGTTCCCAGTCACGTCTACTAGCCACATGCCACTTAAATTCTTTTTAAAGTGCTATTAGAATGCTGGGGTATTTTGCATTTTCATAAAACCCTAATTTAGGGAGGCCCAAACTCTTTCCTTAAAAACACATGAGATACACTTTTTAGATACCTATAAATAATTTATTTGTATCACAATATACCAAAGAATAAATAAGTTACAAAGCATGTTTTATAGTCAACAAACTCTGAAAAGTCCAAATGTCCTAGGTCATTTTTCTAAAAATTCATACAAGGATTCATAATAATGTAAAAACTTATTAAAAATGTTTACTTAGAAGGATATTTGAAGGAATTTAGAATGTATGACAAAAAATAAGCTCTGTATAAGCAAAAACATTTTTACCTAAATCAGGGGCGGATAACTCTTTTTTAAAAATGTGAAAAATACCACACACATTTTAATTTATCATAGTATAGCTTAATTTTTATATTAATCTACTATATGTATTATATTCATTATTTTAAAAACATAAAAACTTTTATTAAAAGTGTTAAAATCTCAAATATAAACTCTTCATAAATACAAATTGTCGTTAAGTTTGGTTGATTTCAATTCCTGTTCTTTATGTCTCCTTCATGTTAATCCTTCACAATTTACAGGAAACCTGATAATTAGTCCTTGTCTTTCATTAATATGAATACCCAGTTTATTAAGATCGTTAATTAATATCTTGAAAGCTGATAAAATGTACGAAATGAAGGTTGATATTTGCTGGGTCAAACAGCCGGTTGAGGTGATATTACGTAATAATTTAGCCGCACAGGTGACAGGTGATCGCCCTAGACGACGTTACCCCGATATGCCCTCGATATATTGAAAATATTGCAACTTGATTAGGAAGTCAACTATTAAAGATATTACAGAATTCGTCTCGGGACTGGCCATCTGATTGCACATGACGAAGTGTCAACGCTGTCGCTGGTGTTTTCATGCGAGCTGTACTGAAAAACATACGTTTTCGAGTGCCAATTACAGGTATATCGGGGGAATATTAAAATTAGAATTATATTCTATAAAACTTCAATACACAGTTATCTAGATAAAAATTACAAATCTAAAACCTTTATTTCTTCTTTTTTTTTTCGTGAATCTTAGGTCACGCGACGATTGGCATTCGTAGTACATTAACATAACTTGTTCTCTCATTGTTATATACTTGTGCTCTCATTTTAATATCTACAGTGGCGGATTTATAGGGATCGCTCCCCCTTTTTGCCACAATTATGAGTAAGATTTCGCCCCTAAACTGGCAGAGTATTTTGGTTTATATTGGACTTTCACTTGTGCGCCCCCCCTCCTTTCCCATTTCGGAAATTCTGGATTCGCCAATGATATAAATATCAAAATTAATTAAAGAGGATTAAATCCAAATCATTTTAATCAGAATAGACTCTTAGTCTCGTCATTTTTCCTTTAACAAAAATGTCTTCCTTAAATATGAATAAATTACCTTACCCCCCCCCCCCCCCCCCCCTCTTTCCTTTCGCAGAGGTCTAGACTTATCTGCAATTAAAATGTAAGTCTGAAGTTGTAAACAGTGGGGTCAATGTAAACTAAATGATGAAATGATGTCTTATTTTACCGCACAATATATGTCTTGGTATTTATTACATTGAAATGTGTATTTCTGTAACGTTACATTATTCTATACGACAATACGTGGAGGTCGCCCCGAGTCAGAGGAAACACGTTTAAAATCGTATTAATAGAGCTACAAAATTACAATAGACTATATGAAATCGTCAAATATTTAATTAATGTAAATACCAATAACTATCAATTCGAATGTAAAAATCATTCATGGTACATGTAAGTATTAACCCGCGCGCCCACGCCATTCTTTAAATTACATCATGAATGATAAAATGAAACTTTTGAGAAATAAAACTTTGTAAATAATAGCTACGGGGTAATTTTTTCACAAATAGGATAATCATAATTACTTCTATAGACCTCGTTTTCGTTATGTGTTCTCTTATTTGAGAACTTTATAATGTACGATTGTTTACTCTGTATATCGATGTAATCAAATGACTCGTGAAAACAATATGGCGGACCGTTGTTTTGGCAAAGAGGAAGACGCTATCTTTTTATTTTCAAATGTCTGTAGTCATTTCTAGGTATATTTTCATAAAAATGGTATCAAATGAAACGGGGGAAACATACTTATCGCATATATTGGGCCGGCAAAAATAAATTAAAAACTGAAAATTATATACTTAAAAAACTTATGTGTGCCCGCATCGCTCATCTTTTTCGCTTCGGCGATCAGCTGTTTACAGGTAATAGACGTATCTACCTGAAAAACCTTACTTCACTGGATTTGATACAACCGTGACCCCGAACAACGCCAGTGAACATACCGCTTATATACTCATTGATTCTAAGCGCGCCGTCAATTATAAGGCAAAATAAACATCTCGCTGTACCGCCGCGGTATCGTTAGATATTTTAATGATTTTAACTATTTTCAAATTGCCCTAATTTCTTTATTTCTACTCCAAATGAGATGAAATTTAAGAAATGAGAAAAAAACACAATGAATATTCTAATGATATGATTTTGATTTACATGTTAAAAATATTTCCTGATAAATTATTGATGCAAACATTGCAAACAACGCATTTTGATTAATTTGAACTTAGTCATTTGCGATGGGCCTCACTACCTAATTGTATTATTATAAAATTTATAAAAATTACTGCCCTATCTACTTTAGTATTTCTCTGAGAGATGTCTAAATATATCAATTTTCCCGATTTTACGGGAACACCCGAGTAAAATAAAGGCATCTTGTACCTCTTGTTGTACAACTTTTAACGTCATTTTACTGTGACGTCACAATGCAAACATTAACGTCATAATTAAAAAACAGAGAAAAGTAGCATCTGTACAACTTCTGACGTCACATATTACGGAGATTAACGACTGAAAAAAACCATCTAGCTGTTTATGGATTATTGTATATATCTTGTGATCGGAGTTATGCAACAGTGTACTCGTTTTGTCAGTGACTTGTGTATGTAGATACGCACATTGTATAGAAAAATTGTGAACATTCTTATAGCACTTTAAGTTGTTGCGATTTAGGATTATTCGAATTTGAGTGACAAGAGGAATTTATTTGTAAAACGTTTTTGGTGTAGATTCTGAGGTATGAGAATTTAGTTGTAAATAAGAGAAATACAAATCAAAGATGCGAGGAAAATTACTTTTTTTGCTGTTGTGGCCGTTTTTCTCAATTTTCACTACGTCATTTTGTGTATGATATGTTGAACTCTATCAGTGAAATATGTATATTTACATTCAATAATGATAAATGTTGAGGTAAGGCTGATATTCCTCATCTCTTCTCAATACACCTTTTCTGTATTAATCTTATATTTCATTCCATGCCACCCATACAATATTTTCCTGCAAAAATTTGCGTCATTTTACTCTGACGTCACTATGCCAGTATTAACGTCATAATGAAAATTCATGCAAAACATTGCATGTCTTGCATATATTTTGACGTTTTTCCAATTTATCATGATGTAAAGGACGGTAAAGATGATGGATAAATCCAAACCATAAGTCTGAAAATCATGAAACCAGAGGACATACAAAATCAGTGAAAATGAAAAACAAGTGGAAAATAACAAAATATGTCTACTTGAAGAGCATATGTGAACCCCTGTGATGGAGTGAGATAAGGTGCTCGGGGAGAGTGAGCATCTCCTGCTTACTAGCAACATCCGTCATATACACCCAGCAGAAAGAGTCAAATCGTGTAAATTCCATATGTATTTATAAATGGAGAAGTCAAAGTAGGTAACCTTCTAGTATAGAAGGTGTTTACCATTCAATATGCCAATTTTACAACTGAATCCATAAATTCTCATTACTAGGATTTCAACGAAATTTGAATGATACATGTCATCAATAGATTATTATTATTATTATTGTTGTTATTATTTTTTTTTTATTTTTATAAAGATAATAAAATAGTAATATTAACAAATAATAATGATAACAAGTGTACGGTAGCACTTCATGTTGGTTGACTTTCTTACGGTGCGTTGTGCATGCGACAATATAGAAAAGTCGGTGAAACTTTTTTGTTTTTGTCTTTAATGAAACCCTAAAAGCAGCAAGGCAACGATGGCTTCGTGTGCTACGAAGGGGGAGACCCGCCATTGTCAAAATCAAGTCCAAGTCTGAAATAATTCGATTTCCCGATGTACAATTATACCCAGAGTCCCCATAAGTCAAGGGGCAGGCGTGGTGTAGTGGTTAAGCGCTTGGCTTGCGGTGACGACGATCCGGGTTCGATTCCCGGGTTGCGCCACTATGCTTAAGAGGTTGGTAACCTCCTGCTTCCATGTCGCGATATAACTGAAATATTGTTGAAAGCGACGTAAAACACCAATCAACCAACCAACCAACCCATAAGTCAAATCATGCTATTATTATTGTCATACTCCATGAAGCCACTTGGTGCTACAAATGTTTGTATTTCAAGAATAATCGACATATAATGCAACTAGTAAGAGTTTACTACAGTCTAACATTTTGAGTCTATTGACCATGAGATGGTTGAGAGTTCACATCAAAGTGAATAATAGAGTCATTCAGTAACACTGACCACTACAGATACACAGCTTTCGATGGAACAATGGGTAGATCAATGAGTTGTTCCATAGGAGGCTTTCCTTAAGTAACGACGATCCATAGGTAATGTAGTTTCATTACACAAGAATAAGAATAAGAATAATCTGTATGCAATATATTCTTTGATCCAGTCTTTACACATTAAAGAAATTAATACAATCTTGATTAATGTGTTTGCATGTTTTAATGTGAATGAACCTATTTGAAGAAGAAAATGTTTATTCTGGTGATTGTTTACGCCACGAAATTTATTGTGCATATAACGTCTTGGCATATGCCTGATGCATTTAAATCTATGCAAAGGAAACTTCCTAAGCAGTTGGCGTTGGAGAGATTATTTGAACTATTTATTTCACATTAATCCATTTTTATTCTCCTCTGAATTGATTACCACCAGTTTGCTGTGCCCTATAGAATTATATGATATAAAATCGTATATGAAAGGTCTTTCCAAAAGGTGTCCTGTACACAATTGAGCAAATAAGGCGCCAGACGTTTGTTGTCTTTACTGCATATATGTTAACAGTTTATGTCTCACTTCGCTGCTCCTATACATACTAAATGATGACTCGTTAGCAGTTCAATAATTGTACATCAACAGTTTATAGGTCTCTAATCATATTCGCAGATGAAGTTCCAATCGTTTTGCACAGAGTCATGCCAATGGTAGTGATCGTCTTTATACATGCATACTACGACATCGTTGGCACTGTTTGACGGTTCATTGTTGCCCCAATCCGAATAGATTAGTCCTCGTTCAGATGATTCCCAGATATATCCTTCTGGTGTCCTGATGGCATCGATTATATAACATGTTTGGGGGTTGATATGCGTCTCTGCAATATTATAATTCTTTAATGTTACATGAAAAAGAAGAAATGGAGATGTACCTACTGACTGCGAAGAATATATACATACATAAACGACATAATCCTATTAGATAGCGCATAGAGAAACGCTCAATATGTAGCCAATTGAAGAAACCAGTTTTTATTAAACTAGTGCTTTGTATATATTTTCTTTCTTTTCGTGTCTTTATATTTATTTGAGTGTTTGTTTGTGTGTGTCCTGAAGAAGAAGCTGATAGCTTCGAAAATTTGGCAATTTTTTAATTGTTTTAGTATCGTTATCGCTTACCTGTGCTTTTATATAATATATAATAATTATAAACGGAAATACGAGTTATTATAAGGCTATTTCGGAATTTCGATTCTTATCTCTTTCGTGATTTTTTTTCTTTTAGAGGGGTGGCTAATCAAATAGGAAAATAGGTTTTCCCTCCTGTTCACCTTGCTTCACCTCTAGTATCAAGGGTCTATGAATATCAGTCCTAGTATGTTGTTGTAAGCATCAAAAGCGTTAAAATTGCATCAGATAATTTGCTATATTACATTTATGATAAAATGTTATCTTCCAGTGGATGTCTATAAGCTTATGATCAATATTACACAGTTGCACTCTAATTTTGTACTATCTGAAATTCTATAATTGAATCTCATGTATGTAATGTATATCAATGTGGCCTGCTTTGTACTTTCATTTTATCATTTTTATCGAAAACTCGGAAATAGTCTGTTAATATACAATGATAAGAAATTGTCATTGAAATGATTTGAGAGAGAGTGGTATCACAAGAACATAATTTTTTTTCCTTTTTCATTGAATTTACTGTATGTTATGTTGTGTCGCCTTAAAACCCCTTAAAGTCATCATCATAATGTAGCAATAAGATTTTGTGTGGTCGTCATTTGCATGATGGTAACACACGAAAGACTTTGACAAAACTGTGAATAAATTGCTATCAATGGCAAGAGAAATGTTTCAGCACTCCATACACTTCACACATTTTTCTCTTTCGGTAGTTTATATATCTCAAAAACATTTCTAAAAGGATAGTACAGTAGAGTAACTCTTAGTTTGTGTAACTATAATAAAATGATTTTGTCCAGGAAAAATCTTATTCTTAAAATGAGTAGGCTGACACTGATAGCATAAAGATATTGAACTTCTGATCCATAACATTTGTATGGTGTTCGGAGGAATGTATTCCCAATAAACTTTCGTCATTCCAATTTTCGCTGAAATTTCTGTACTCATACGCAGCTGATTTCATTAAGTTTGTGCCTTCCCTAAAGGGAAGAAATTTACCTTTCGGTTCAACTTCAAATACAACTTATTTTCAGTTAATAAACCTACCTATAAGAATCATCATTATGTGGGTTAACATGAAATATGATTTTCACAAGACAAAGGCTAAGACTTTACCTAGGTGTGAATAAATTGCCGGTAGGAAACAACGAAAATACTAACACACAAAGTACGAAATAAGTAAAACATGAGGTGCGGAACGACCAGGATATATAACAATCATTGTGATTCAAAACGATAAGTTCTCGAAGACATGCATTGTAACAGATAGTAATATAAAACTTCAAGTTATATGTCTGTACTCAGATGTTCTGGTCTTCTTTATAGGTCTTGGTGTTAATTAGTTTGTTCTACATTTATTTCAAACTTCTACATTTTCGGCTTCTGGCATCACTGAAGAGACATGTTTGCTGAATCGTGCATCTATTGTCCAAGATCAGTTTTGACTGGTAAAACTGGAAACTTATCTTACCTTGAAGATACTGTTTAACCAGAATGTTTTTTTCCTCGTGTATATTCGTCAGAAGATGTCCTCCAGTACGTTTGCATAATATCTGTTAAATACAAAAATAAAAAACAAAAATATAAAAGCATTTCGACACGGAGGTATGCAAAGAATTTTAAATGCATACAGAACATTTCTACACTGTATAAACTAAGGAATATCATTGCTTTAACATAAAGATATTAATAAATGCCATGTAGGAAATAAAATATAAAATGAGAAATAAAATAATATAAATAAATATATATATATTAACAACGGTGGCACTTCAACGTCCTGTCTTTCGGATGAGACAATATCCCTCACTGCACTGGGTGGGTCCGTTGCAAAGTTAAAAGTTCTAAGCAGATGTACGTGAAATAACCTCAGAATAACTTAAAATAATATTCAATCAATCATTGTAAGAAATACGGAATCATAATTTAAAAAAAATTTAAATATCGTGCATATAAAATAATAAGCCATGCTAGCGAGAAATTGCACTGTGTGCACAAGACAATATACACTTGATAACACTAAAAGTAACACATCATGCGATAAACTGCACTAGCTTCCAATAATAGTGAAATTAAATTATTAAAATGCTGTCTTGAGGCATGAATTAGGCGGTTGCATGCATAGAGCTTATGCCTAAATTAATCATGTTCTCGGAGAATACTTTCTATATGCTATCGATGTCAAAAAAGAATATTTCAGCCGAGATATTTAATGGAATATAATCCAATTTACCACATCATTACCTACACAAAGACTGACACCTTCATAAATGTGCGATTCCGTCTCCCACAAAAACCACTGACATAAGTCTTTAAGAAAGGTTCCCCGCGGACGGTTTGACTAAAAGAGATATCAAACTTTTTCCTGATGTTTTGTGGCAATAACACTTCCTACACACATTGGTTCACATTTATTTGTATATACAGTGCTGGGATGCGTTTGTTTCTTCTGTTTATAAGGATATTAATAACAGGCATCGCTTGCCTCTCATGAGACGCTTACTTCTCTCGGACACCACATCTCACCTCATAATTTCAGGGGTCCGTGAATGTTCGCTGCGGTGCATTGTTGTTAGTGCCGTAGTCACTTGACACCAGTTACTTTTGTATTTTGCATTACTGTATTTCTTCATTTACATATACATGTACATATTTACAAAATATTACGGTCTTTTGCAAAAAGAAATCAATAGAAAATTAATTTATATAATTATACTTAAAATTTAAACAGAGCAATTTTATTGACATATGAATTTAAAGATTACGTGTTGTTTGTTGCAAGCCCAGCTTTTGAATTCCGACTTTTGTCAAGTACTTGCTTGAGGGACAAAGCTCTAACTTCCTGTAGCACATTTGTAATACCCCTTATTTACCTTGTGAAGATGAAAGATTGAGAGCTGAAATATTTCCACCCTCAATCTTTCATCTTCATACCAGATCCATGGACTACTGTCAGAGACTTAAAAAAAAAAATAAACTGTTACTTCCAAAACCATTCTGCACATCCTTTTGTTATGCAAATTATGTAACACCGCTCTAAGTTCTAGCACACTTGTAATACCCCTTCTTTATATATGGTCAGTGTCTGTTTGGCAAAGGTCACAATTCTGATCTCCATAGGCGGATTTTTGTGCTTGTTATGTTTGCTTTTTGTTTGTTTGTTTTTTTTGGGGGGGGGGGGGGAGGAAGGGGTTCTTTGGGTTTGTGTGTGCGTGTGTGTGTGTGCTTGCTATATTGTTTTTAGAATTAATTTTTTTCTTGTGCCAATCAAAATTGTTATCATTATCATTTTATTTAATAGATTTGTTTTCACGTTCAGATTTTACCTTAATCAAGTTCAGTGCAGGTAAAACTGCATTGGATTACACCTTTAAATACGAGCTGCTTATTTATGTAATCAAAAAAGGCCATACCCTGAATATTTGAGTAATCTTCATCATAGACAAGAGAAGGTCCAAAGATGGTGCAATCTGAATCAGTGTTTATTTAATAATTAAGATGGCAAGTTACAAAATACCGATTCCGTCATCATTGGCTTAGCCTCATCTACTGAACTGCCACTTTGGCTGTTAATCATTTTCTCATACATATATTTGGATGCCTTTTGGCTGGAGTACCCAATATGTATCACTTTCACTCTATAATTGGGGCACTGATTGATGTCTCATTTATTTCCGATCTTTAATATATATTTTCAATCATCTGTATCAGAGACATAGACTATGTCTCTGCTATAACATTCAGATGAATTCAAGGGGTCAGAGATTAGATTGTGTAGGTACCAAGTAGCTATCCCCACGATGTAAATATTGTTAAAATTCGTTTATTTGCCAAATATCAAAATAAATTTAATGAACATAAAAAACAATTAACAATTACTACGTACCATAGATATGTGACTGTAATAAATCAATGAATTAGTCGGTGTTGTTTTCACACCTATTCGCACAAGGTCAAAGCTAGTTATTCCGACCAGGAAAAATAAATATTTCCAAAACTTTACTAGGTTAATGATGTAATTTCAATAACAAATTAAGCAATAAAATATACAGTTCTTTTCAATGAACATTCATGAAACAAAATATTGAATGAAATTCGAGAAACATGGTGGAATAAGCAAAAAACGAAGGAGTACCGAAGGGTAAACCATATCTCATAGTCAATGAAATAAAAGAACGTGCGTAGTGTCATATTCAGACAAATGCGAATCCCAATAAAATCGAGGTGAGACCTGGCTGCATGCAACTCCTGCAACAGCTTTTCAAGTCTAGGAAGTAAATACATAAATATACACGCATGAACACATGAAGGAGATAAGAACACGAAGTCAAGTTTTCCTATTCAAGGCAAGAAATGTTGTTTAACTGAAATTCTGGCGTCGGAAATGCATGTGAACAATTGTCTGTATATATACGTATTATGTCAAATCAAGTATGGTCAGTTTGTATGGTGAAAGTAGAGTGATAAGTGATGCTGTAAAATAGCCGTTTTGTAATGCCCGATGCCGAAAAAATGGCTTCTAACTACTGATGTTATTTTCTGTTAACATGATGGAGGAAATGCAGGAATATAGTTGTGATCATATCCAAGTGGAACATCAGTGTAGAACAAAAGTCTTTGATTACATCAGGGCTGTTTAGATGGCAGCATATGTCAGTATTTTGCTATGTTCTGTGAAAGAGGTTCTAGTCTCTGAAAGTCTAATACTAACGCTCTCAAGATAATGTTATTCCATAACATCTTTTAAGCTGTTAAATAGTCGGCGCTGATAAGGCTGATATTAGACATTTTCAATGTAAGTATCAGTATGTATCAAACTCCGAGGTAAAATATAGGAAAAGACTTTTGAACATTTTAAAACTCATTTCCTTAAATACCTTTACTGTTTGACGTAAGATTTCTATTATGATTTTGGATGCTTGTTTTATCATCAAGTTTCTTTTGAATTAAAATGAATTCTATTTATAATCCCGTACTATGAAAATAAAGGAAAAGACTTTTGAACATTTTAAAACTCATTTTATTGAATCTATTTATAATTCCGTGCGTATATTAATCAAATGAAAGAAAAGAAGCCATCTGACCCAGATACATGACAAAAGTCGCCACATACACGCATGCAGATAACAGAAGAGAATAACAACAAATAAAGACGCCACAAAAACAATTGTAATGCAGTTGTAGTACTGAATGGGAAATGAGAGAGTGAATTGTAGATACAGATTTGTTGGAAATTAAACTATAAGAATTTATGTTGTTGATACTAATAGTTTTAATATTGATGTATTCTTTCCTCTCTTTCTCTAATATGGGGGATAGTACATTTTGATATTAATACCCATAGCTTTGTCAGTGTTGAAAACAAGTCTACAGGTACCATTATGACATTTACGTTGAGCTGCAAAGACGCCCATAATCAGTTAAAACATCAATTGAGTAAGCATACTACCACAAAATTTATCTATTTTCGTAATGCCTTTGTGTTAAAATATTCACGTTATGCTAGGTATGCTTGTTGTGGTCTGGTGTTTTTATTTCTTTTAAGAAAACACAATGAGATTGACCATGGGTCACACGTAGGTTATTGCCACCGATCATTTATTAACTGGTCAACGTAGTATAAATATAAAGTTGGTTGATTTGTGAATTTCTTCGCCTTCGATACTTTTCCTGTTATTTCGAGACATATTAAGAGATACCTAACCTTATAGTTACAAGATCAGGGAGTTGAATATAAATCGTTTGCACCAAAAGTCAGGCGTGTACCCACTACGCCATGTCTATCCAATTAGTATATAGAAAATAATTACGACTTGACTGACTTGCCTTCGCATAGGTGTAATTTGCTTGATTGACAGAAAACAGTAGACAGTAATTCTGAATTCTTACGTATCGAAGAGGACACAGATCTGAAAATAAATGAAAATTGATTATTTAATACTTTTTACTAGTATTTTTACTAGATGTGTTATGTTACACGACAAAATCGTTAAAATTGTTCGTGGCAGTTTTGTCGGACAATAGGAGGCGCTTACTCCTCCCGGGCACGTGGCTCCAGCCTTGCTTTACAGTTTGTTTTGCTGTTATAGGTGTAGGAGGGACAAAATCATGTTCAGATAGGGACCATTAACTGGTTAACGCATTTAATAGCTTGTATTTCAATTGATATTCCCTAGTCGGTTTATTAATTGTAGTGTAAATGAGTGTTTTGTTACTTCCAGTTTCAATTTTTTTTGTTGTTATTCTTTTTTGTATTTTTGGGACATTACTCTGTTATAAGGGGTGAATCAGATCATTTACTTACTTGTCTTTTTACATATTTCCATTACTTGTGTCTTTGTTCATAATCTTCTGTTTTTCACTATTCCCAAGAAAAGTATTCAAAATAACTTTATTTTGTTAGCAAGCATAATGAAAATAATGATAATTTGTTCAGTTTACCCCTACATGTAAGTGATGTCATCCATGTTCCGTTATTTGTACATATTGCCTTTATTTTACCATGTTGCTTTAAAAAAGAATTGCAGGCATAACGAATGTTACTTCCTACACTTCTGTCATAGATTTTCTCGATGGTGGCGATTTCTAATTTAGGAACTGGACCACAGTCTGGAACATAAAAAACATGTATGTGAATTGCTGTAAATCGAAATAAGCAATTGTATAGGTATTAATTAAAGATAATTATTGATAAAAACAGCAAATGTTGACACTCGTGCATGTATTAATATCAAACAAAATATCAAACAAGTATCATCTTTCACAGGGAAGTTGCTGCGTATCATATAAAAGTACTCACACATTTTAGGCCACTTGGCCGTGATCAAGTGAAATAAACGATATGTAATTATAAACTATAGTAGAGTAAATTACCACGAACACTTAAAGACATTACATTTTTTCGCACAAAACCGCAAAAAAAGCCCATAAACGATATAGAGCTGTATATATATTCAATGAAATTTGAAGTATATTAACTTTTTAAATTTTCAGTACTTTTCTGTTACTATGGGAAAAGTTCAGTTTTCTTTTGTGTCCCGAATGTCATTCAGGAAGATTCCTGGGTCAGATAAAATAGAGACAAAAGTTCCAATTTGAAGGCTTTTTGTTTGTGTTCTACAAAATGAATAAAGGAAGCATCTATCTGATAAAAACAATAGTAAAATTCAATGGAAATATATATTTTCTTTCCCTTTTTTCCCATCTTTTAGTTATGTGATTTTGAAATATCATTTCCTATATTTAAATAAAATAGAATATTATAGATGTTTACTTAACAAGTTTTTACCCTTCCTATAGACCATAACCTCAGCAAAGACTGGGTCTTGTAGACATTCCTGTCTGATCACTGTTCAGTATCGTAGCAATTACTTGTTTCATACAAACCTATTTGTTCAGTTTATGTTTGAACAATATTCTTCAAAAATATTATTAGATGACAATTCAAACTATTGATAACTTACTATTATGAAATAATGGATAGAATCAAAGGGTCGATAAAAATCAGTTGTGAACAGGATACTTACTTTGGAGATAGACTGATTGATTTATTCAATATTGTTTAACGTCACTCCACGATTATTTCACATATATGGTGACCGCATTTGCTGATGCATTGCATACAAATGTAGACCTTTGCAACGGACCCATTCGAAGCAGTGCCACGCCTACCATGACACGAGATCTCGGGTTTTACTTTCATCCGAAAGACAGGACACCGGTGCGACCAGGCCAGGAGTCGAACCCGGAAGCTCTTGGTCATGAGCTGATCACCTTATCCACTAGGCTGGTTTACGTTGGAAATAGATGTTATCTACTATTTAATATACGGTTGATGACATGAACAAATGATTTGCATATCATGTGAATGTGATGTTCCATATCTATTCCTTTTAAACTCATTAAACTTACATTTTCTTTTAAATCGATATTGGTTTGTATAGTATATTCTAATAATCTATAGAAATGCATTTCAAATTCATAGATCAATTCAGTATGTTACGATTTTCTAACAATTGGCACTCCCTATCTGTACATTCATTAAATGACTTTGGCACTCCCTATCTGTACATTCATTAAATGACGTTTTCCCTCATTTATGCTGAGCAGAATCCATTTAAATGACTTTCGTCGAGAGAGTCAGTCTTTGCTATTCATACTACATTTCTATATATCGACGACTATTTATTCATACTTTGTTACTTTTATATCCATCAATAATGCGATATATTTTCTGGTGGGCTTAAATCAAAGACGAAACAGAACCATTCTAAAGCAGAAATTATACTGAAAATTGACTTGAACTAATGCCTCTGCCATTGTGCTATCTTTGACTTTCTTGTACATAACTATATTCGCTATCATTCTTCGTATAGAGTTCAAATTTTCAACTTCTCCGATACGCCAAAGCCTACTTGACGTTTGATGACTTCATGCATAGTAAATATTAGAACATATATACCTTATAATTTTGTGTACCAGATCGCATTTCGACAATTTATGTCACCTCAGTGATGTTCTTGAATATTTGGAATTTTAATAATACTAAAGTATTTGAAGACCAGTTAAACCAATGTGGCCGAAACAGCGAGCCAAATAATTAATCTAAAGATAGAGCTTTGCATGAGGGAGATACTCATTACTCCTCATAGAAAATGTCTTACTCAGTAAAACGTAACTATCACAAGGATATGTAAATTTTACGGTCGCTTTATATGATATATATATAAATATAAATACATTTATATAATAATCAGTTTGCCAGTAGAAGTTTTCATATCTACTACACTAGTTACATTTATGATAGCAGAAGATGTTAAGTATGGGCATAAGGCAGATGTGACAATTAAACAGGAGATACTGTAACAAGTTTTATCATATGCATTTTCTAAATTGTTTTATTGTTCATCTTTAGCATTATTTTCTAACTTTTATCCGTAGTTTCTATATATAGATTTGTTTTGCTTGTTTTATAAGTAACTTTTCATTCCTCTTTATTGATTTAGATTCATAGCGTGTTGCTAGGTAACGGGAGGAGGAGATTTCATTTCATCGTAAATATTTGTATTGTTGCTAGGTAACGGGAGGAGGAGATTTTTTAGCATATAAATACCGTGATCTTGTTTTCACGACGCACTTTTGATTTTCTATATGCACTCTTGATTTTCTATAGACACTCTTGATTTTCTATACTCACTCTTGATTTTCTCCGTTATGGAAATGCGTAATTGTTATATCTTGAAATTGGAACTTGTATTTTTGTTGGATTAACATCGTTTCATCATCGTGTATATACTCATCATGTTTATCATCGTAGTGTTAATAAATAGTTAACTTTACTTGTGTTTTTATTTAACAATGGATGTAGTTGCTGTGGATTTATCTATGAAATCAGTGATGGATATATTAAAGAAAAACATGGCATAATCCCGATTCAAATTAAGTGACGAACGGCCATGAGTCTGTCGGTTCGTCCACGTTACAATACTTACTTCTCCTTGATATCGGAAACCATCTCTGTTTCCCATGAGGTTCATAACTGATCATTATTCATGATTTTTATATATACATAAAATTCAATGCTGGTCATACTCGGGTTTCTATACTTCAGTATTTAACTACATTGTTTCCTGTTTAAGGCAATGAATTTTGGCTGTTGTGATATTGTTTAATGTTGTTACCACGAACTGAAATAGTTCAGTTGATCCTGATCACGACACCATGGTGGTTATAACCGGTCAGAAAGGAAAATTTACTCCATCATAGCACCTGATCCTATCCCTGGACTCTCCTGGTGTCCGTGACTGCCCTTTTCCCCAATTCTTAATCATTAGATAGACATACCGGTCATTATTTGTTTTCTGATCATTGTATTCGATATATGCTTAATATGATCATTTGGTGTCACAGAATCGGGTACTTTTGTACATGTCTTCTGTTTTTTCTATTGCATAAGCGGATACTTTGGAGGCGGTTAATAATATTACAAACATAATACACATTATGTCATTAGCCTGTGCAAACCATTACAGATAAGTTTTTCTGCCGTTGTACGTGCTGCATTCTACATTTCGTTTTATATTTTGGTTTTGGTTTTTTATTGGGGGGGGGGCTGTTTTGTTTTGTTGTTTCTTTTTCTTTTTTTTTTTTTTTTTTTTTTTTTTTTTTTTGTTATTTATGGAAATACTCTTTTGCTGCAATTAAGAAATATTATTGAATATGTTAGAATTCTATTCCAAAATCTACAAATTGTTTTTGCAATATTTCTCGAAATAGCTCTTCTTTCTGTCTTTCTTTATCTAATTGTATATTGTGACATTTTCGACCGCCTCCCTGCGTAGCATAGTAAATCATTCTTATTATAAATGAACGGTCTTGGTTTCGCCTTCAAGCCCGGTCATACTTCTTTCCCACCCATAATAATTCAGATGTGTGACCTGTTCTCATGGGTATTATATTTCTACGTTTCGGGCTTTAATACCGTTAGAATTTCCTGGTTAAAAATCTTTGAGAGGAGAGGAGAGTAATTGTCTGGATTCCTGAGATACCTCAGTAAGTAGAGGTCTGCACTTTACACAGAAGACCTCGACGACAAGAACCTCAGCCTGCAAACTACATTCTCTGGAGAAAAAGCACACGTTTATTTCTTGTTGCATTAAAAGTGCCATAATATACACTAAACATAGTTACTTCTTGAAGGACCCCATGCTTCCACTTCCACCTTGTTTGGTGAATTCAATCTTTTTATTTTAGTGTCCATTGTATTGTTGATGTTTCCTCACAGGTTAGTGAATAAATGCCATATTCAACACCCGAGGACGCAGGTTGCTTTTAAAATGTTGCATACCAAATATTCACCACCACACTAAGGAATGCATGTTGTAGATGATGCTACGCGTAATCCCTTTACACATGGTAAGCACTGATGTAAATAATGCATGTTCTGACATTTATAGATATTTCAGTATGTTAATACTATACAATACTTTTAGGTTACTTACGTGACGCAACACATCGGGCGTGTAATCCATAATTGTCGGTGATGCATTGTTCATGTGGTTGGCAGGTCAATCCTTTACTTTCACAGTCATTCCCGAAAACCTGGCAATAAAACTCTTATGTATAAAAAAATATATATAAATCATCTCAGGGGCTTTAACGCTCACCAGAGATAAAATCATCTCATAAAAGATATCTCAAAACCTCTTACTTTACATTGCAAAGGTTCTGCAATATTTAAAAAAAAAACCAAAGAGTTATGATCATCTGTTCGATTTCCGGGTTGCGCCACTATGTTTAAGAGGTTGGTAACCTCCTGCTTCCATGTCGCGATATAACTGAAATATTGTTGAAAGCGACGTAAAACACAAATCAACCAACCAACCAACCAGCAAAATACGAAAGTAAATGGTGTCAAGTGACTATGGCACTAACAACAATGTACCATAGCGGATATTCAAGGACTCCTGCAATTCAAAGGTATGATCAGGTATCCGGTAGGAGTAAGCGTATCCTTAATGGCTTGCCACACCCGCCACGAATGTCCTTATATACAGAAGAAATAGCACTGCATATATTAATAAATGTGAATCAACGGAATGGAGACAAGTAAAACCGATTTAACCGATGGGGTTTAACAATAACAATATATAAATACCTTGTTTCGTACATTGTAGCCTTTGCATCTAAAATGTTGGGAAATTCCTGTCCTGTCGTACAGGTGCCGAGCCAAGCTAACGTTATTGAGACCACAGAAGAGTTCAAACCTGATGTAACTGATTGATAGACATTGGCGTCTTCTGTTGCATTGCTGCGTACAATCGTAAAAACTCAGTCCGTATAATTTTATAAAGGTATATTCCGATGGCACACAATAAGGAACTGGTAAAATTTCCCCGAATCCCATGCACAACTTGCAAAATATAAAACAAAATTTACAGAAAAAGAAAACATGTGTAATGGTACTTCCCATTATTTTTCCCGTTGATTTTCATGCGGCGACTGTCCACAATTTCATCCGGTAAGGGCCATCAGTATTTAATTAGAACAATACACAACGTTTGAAATATTTGCTAATTTTCCCTCGCCGTTTAAGACAAGATACAGACAGAAAAGTACGTGAGCGTTTATCGCGCATACCAGAACCAAACATGAAGAGTAAAATCAGCCAGAAGTCTCATTAGTATGAGCCAATAGACAGAGACATCGGAAAATGTATGTACGTTGCTTGAGAGTATTATGCGATATACTTTGCTAATCAGGAAAAAATTGCGCCATATTGATTTTCTCTCAATATTTAATGCCACATACAAGCATATTCTTTGAGCAAGGCGTTAAATTGATATTTACGACACCAGCGAAAAGTATCCGATATGTATTTTTAAGAAGGCTGAGCGCTTCAAGGCGTTTTCCAACCGTATTCTTTTTAACTCTCTTTCACTACGACAATAATCTTAAACTTAGTGAAAACAAATGGATAACAAGAGGCCCAAGTGGGCCTATATCGCTCACCTGAGCACAAAGTGCATATTTAGAAGCAAGCAAGAAATTCTGTGCAGGGGTTCTGGAGAGGAAGATGAAAATGTGTCAATCAAACAGAGCCAATGGCGGCCATTTTGGATTACGGATCGGCATGAAAAACCTATACTTGGTAGAGGACCTTGAGTACTTACTTTCTATGCAGTTTGGTGAAACTTTGTGCAGTGGTTCTGGAGAAGAAGTTGAAAATGTGTCAACCAATCAGAGTCAATGGCGGCCATCTTGGATCACGGATCGGCATAAAAAACACTAAACTTGGTTGAGGACCTTGAGTACTTACTTTCTATGCAGTTTGATGAATTTTTGTGCAGTGGTTCTGGAGAAGAAGTCGAAAATGTGTCAATTAATCAGAGTCAATGGCGGCCATCTTGGATCACGGATCGGCATAAAAAACAAAAATGTGGTAGAGGATGTTGAGTACTTACTTTCCATGAAGTTTGATGAAATTCTATGCAGCTGTTCTGGAGAAGATGTCGAAAATGTGTCAACCAATCAGAGTCAATGGCGGTTATCTTGGATCACGGATCGGCATAAAAAACAAAAATGTGGTAGAGGATGTTGAGTACTTACTTTCCATGAAGTTTGATGAAATTCTATGCAGCTGTTCTGGAGAAGAAGTTGCATGAAAATGTTTCAACCAATCAGAGTCAATGGCGGCCATCTTGGATCACGGACTGGCATAAAAAACACAAACTTGGTAGAGGACCTTTAGTAATTACTTTCTATGAAGTTTGGTGAAATTCTGTGCAGCGGTTCTGGAGAAGAAGTCAAAAATGTGTCAACCAATCAGAGCCAATGGCGGCCATCTTGGATCACGGATCGGCATAAAAAACACAAACTTGTTAGAGGACCTTGAGTACCAACTTCCTATGTAGTTTGGTGAAATTCTGTGCAGCTTTTCTGGAGAAGAAGTCGAAAATGTGTCAACCAATCAGAACCAATGGCGGCCATCTTCGATCACGGACTGGCATAAAAAACACAAACTTGGTAGAGGACCTTGAGTACCAACTTCCTATGAAGTTTGGTGAAATTCTGTGCAGCTTTTCTGGAGAAGAAGTCAAAAATGTGTCAACCAATCAGAACCAATGGCGGCCATCTTGGATCACGGACTGGCATAAAAAACACAAACTTGGTAGAGGACCCTGAGTACTTACTTCCTATGAAGTTTGGTGAAATTCTGTGCAGCAGTTCTGGAAAAGAAGTCGAAAATGTGTCAACCAATCAGAGCCAATGGCGGCCATCTTGGATTACGGATCGGCAAAAAAAAAAACACAAACTTGGTAGAGGACCTTGAGTACTTACTTCCTATGAAGTTTGGTGAAATTCTGTGCAGCAGTTCTGGAGGAGAAGTCGAAAATGTGTCAACCAATCACAGCCAATGGCGCCAATCTTGGATCACGGATCGGCATAAAAAAAAAATTGGTAGAGGACCTTGAGTACTTACTTCCTATGGAGTTTGGTGAAATTCTGTGCAGCGGTTCTGGAGAAGAAGTCGAAAATGTAGAAAAGTTAACGACGGACGACGTACGCCTCACTATGACAATAGCTCACTTGAGCTACGCTCAGGTGAGCTAAAAACAGAATTTGTGAGACGTGAATCGACAGTATTCTATGAAATTTTAAATTCTCGTCATCAACGTTTGTGTCCTGAAATATTTAACTGAATCGATGTCACATTTCATGGAAGAACCTCAACATATAATTTTCTTATTCAGCATGGGGTTATGTTCTCAAATATTGCGAGAACTACTTTGTAGTGTTTAATGATTTTCTATGGCTGGGCACTTTGCTCCTTACCGCGCTCAACTGTTTGTCAACAAAGAATAGTTACTTTCTCCGTTTTGGTTAAGGACGCATATTATCTATAACACATCTTATCTACATAGTGCATTTCCAGGTATGCCACATTTTCGTGTCAGTCTGGAAACGAGGCATTTGTCTTAATAAATCAATTTTCGACCAAGCCAAGCCATAATGCATAATTTGACTCAATTGAGCCTTTTTCAATCGCGGTATATTCTGAAGTTTTAAACAACTGCTCTGGCGAAGACTATAAAGTGTTATTCCACATATTACGTGTGCAGTACTTAATATTTCTGTGTCCTTGTTTTTGCTGTTGCCAGTGTAGCTAGCCAAACAGGAGATGCTTACTCCTTCCAGGCTGCTGGTCTCGCAATTCAGGCATATACAAAATGCCTATAGAAGTACACTGTTCTCAGTGCAGTTTCTTTCTAATCTTATGAAAGCCGGCGTGGCCTGGTGGTATCGCGTAGGACTCTTGATCGGGAGACTGGAGTTCGAGTCCCGCTCTGGTCATGCCGGTGTCATGTCTTTCGGATGAGACAGTAAAAACCAAGACCCCGTGTCGTGGTATGCATGGCAAGTTAAAGATCCCTCACTGCGTCAGGTGGGTCCGTAGCAAAGGTCAAAATTTGTATGCCCCGCATCAAGCTGATGCCGTCACCATATACGTGAAATATTCGTGGTGTGACGTAAAACAAAAATCAATCAATCAATTCTAATCTTGCATGACATTATAGTCTTCACCATTTTTAGTGAGAGGTGATGTAAAAAGAATTCAAATACAACAACAATCATAGTTTTAATCATATATTCATTCAACAAAACATTGCTCTAGTTAGCCTTCAATTATGTCATATTCCTGACAGAGATTAAGTAAATAACAAAACATTTTTAATCCATTTATGAAAACACAACCTTGTAAATCACGGTATCAGTAATCAATAGCAATGCTAACAACAAAATAAAATTGTAACGAAATGTCATTGGGCCTAGAAAAACATACATGTTCGAGGTTAAACAACTTAACTTTTCATTTCAAACATAGGTTTTTGTTTTCTACAAACACACATAAAATCAAATTTTTTGTAAAACATTATAGATCTAAAACATATTTCATACTTCTGACCTCTTTTTGATATTGATATTACCTTAACCAACATATAAATTTTCTTTGGCCTTTAACTAATAAATATATACTATGTATAATAACAAACAAACAAAAAAAGAAGAAATCATTGTGGATGTTATCCACGCTGACACCTCACCTGAATAACAAGTCGCTTATCACATTGGAATCGTTTATCAACTTGTTAATAATATAGAACTTCTTGTCAAAACTTGACACCACAGATACACACTATATCCAGAAAAGTAAAGGTCTTAAAGCAAAATTTTGAAATCTGTGTATCAATGGGAATACCTTGTCGTTAGGGAAGACTAAAGGGAAATTGAATAATTAAAAGTACATTAAAGGCATATCAAAAATATGCCATAACATTGCAATCATTGTGTTAAGTCAGATCAACTGATAAAAATGTCCACTGGTGTGGTAGTGTGCTTTATAGGCCTTTCGTGTTTTTTTTCCACAAATTCTGACAACAAAGAATTACTAAACTGGACACATATTAAAAGAAATCAATAAAGTCCCTTAAAAATCGGTTCTAATGTGATTATTCACTTGAATAGGGTAAATTAAAACATTATGAGCACTTTATTACCATTTTATCAATGTCTTGATTTGTTTTATACTGCCATAAAAGTTAAGCAGCATAGCTTAAAACTACAATAAAACTTGACAAAACCATTAGTGTATATTATAACAGGATAATGAAAAAGTACAATCCGGCTTTTTCTTGTATTCTAAAACCAAGAGGCCCAAGTGGGCCTATATCGCTCGCCTGAGTACCTAGATGATCAGTCATGCATGAAGGAAGAATTTATTTATTTTTGCATTACCGTGATTAAGTCAACACAAATGTTGAAAATATGTCAAATTTTATTTCAGACTAGAATAAAAAAACAACACTTTTTTGCACATCCATTCAGGTGATTTTGATATTAAGCATTTCCTTTGTCTCTGCAAGAAGTCATTTTCTTTAGGTGGGGCCTTTTATTTAGTGATTTCAAGTCTGGGTCATGAACAACAATTGTTTCAAGTATTGTCCAGATCTAACTTCAAATTGCCTAATTTCATATGTTGAGTGTTAAGAAACATCTAAAAACTTATTTAGATGTGTAAAGAAATGAAAAAAAATTTTCTGACCACAGCTGGATTTGAACCGCTACTCTCCATATTTCAATTACCAAGTGGTATATGTACCATTGTGAGACCTACTTTTTAGACATGGTGGCATTATCTGTTAACCAATTTGGATGAAATTTACCAAATTGATAGAGGACCTTTAGTACTTCATGTATTCTATGTTTCATTAAAATCTTTCATGTGGTATAACAGCAGAAGTGAAAAATGTGATTGAATTGTTCCTATACACCCTCATTTGGAAGTCTTAAAAAATTCATAGAAAATCCCAAAATTGAGATATTGACAAAATTCTTTCAAAGTAACATTCCTTACCATAATTATGATCTCAATAGTCCATAAGAATTTATTATCAATTAACTAGGAAAAATGACACTTTTCTGCATTGAAATCACCAAGTCCAAAGAAATGTCGAAAAAAAATTCTAAAATTTGATTTTGGAAGGGAACAAAAATGACAATACGTCTTCACTCATCCCTCTAGATCATTTCTATGCATTCTGTTTGTCTCTGTATACAGCCCGTATGAAAAAGAATATTGTTAAAGGAGGGAACTCTTTTGTGACCTACTTTTGGCTATGGTGGTGCCACCTGTAAAGAGGTCTGGACGAAAACAACAGAATTTGAAAAGGATCATAAGTGACTTATTTCTACCAAGATTTATTTAAATCCTTCGAATAGTTTTGTAGAAAAAGTTGAAAATGTGAAAAATGGCCAACCATCCCTCCTTTTTTTTGGAAGTCTTAAACTTAAAATTGCCTAATTTCATATGTTGAGTGTTGAGAAACATCTAAAAACTTATTTAGATGTGTAAAGAAATGAAAAAAAAAATTTGACCACAGCTGGATTTAAACCGCTACTCTCCATATTTCAATTACCAAGTGGTATATGTACCATTGTGAGACCTACTTTTTAGACATGGTGGCATTATCTGTTATACAATTTGGATGAAATTTACCAAATTGATAGAGGACCTTTAGTACTTCATGTATTCCATGTTTCATTAAAATCTTTTATGTGGTTTAGTAGAAAAAGTTGAAAATGTCAAAAATGAACCCCCCCCCCCCTTTTCTTGGGAAGTCTTAAAAAATTCATAAAAAATCCAAAAATTGAGATAATGATAAAATTCTTTCACAATAATATTCCTTACCACAATTATGATCAAAATAGTCATTAAAAAATCATCAATATCAATTAACTGAAAAACATGACACATTTCTGCATTGAAATGACTAAGTCCAAAAACACGTCAAAAAAGCGTAAATTTCTATTTGACAGATCTTAACCCCGAACCCAATTTTTAATAACCCATCTTTATAGATTGTTGAAATGCAATTAGTTTCCCCATATATGTACTGGTTCTGGAGAAGAAGATGTTTGAAGAGGGGTACCGTTTTGGGCACTTTTGGTCCCGCCCTGGATCCACCCCTGAGGGAATCTGGATCCCAAACACAATTTTAGTAGGGGACCTTGAGTACATCATTTACACAGAGTTTGATCCAAATCTGCAATGTAGTTCCAGTGAAGAAGTCGAAAATGTGAAAAAGTTAACGACGGACGGACGACGACGACGGTGCACTATGACTATAGCTCACTCGAGCCTTTGGCTTCAATCAATTTTTCAGTCATACAGCATGGAAGCAAGAAAATTTGACCCGTTCAACCCGTTCACTCGAGCCTTTGGCTTCGATCAATTTTTCAGTCATACAGCATGGAAGCAAGAAAATTTGACCCGTTCAACCCTGGCATAAGTGGAAAAAAGCAAGATCAAGATCAAGATCAGTCAAGTTATTATATACTACAGCAAGTTTGTTGGTAACTAATATAAATGCATATTTCTATGATATGTCATACAAGTGATTCATGATAACTCAAACTCCAACAGCTTATAACACACAGTTTAAGTTAATAGGTATGCGAGTTAGAAATGTACATTTATATGAAGACATTAAAATGAGGACCTTAAAATTAGTTTCAAATCGAATTATCTGTATATGAAGGTCATCTGTATCTTCAATATGATATATTTGTGTATAGATGGTTGCAACTGATAATAGAAAATCGGTTGAGAACGTAATTGAAATTAGGCAAGTATTCTGAAATTGTGAAATAAATCATTATTGTGTATGTAATCAGTTTTTCATCATGTGAAAGAGTAAAGAAACTCTTTTTTGAAAAAGAATTATGGATACAAGTATTTAATACTTCCATATTCTGCTTTTACTTTGACTACCTGAATCAAGTGATATGACTTCCCCATCTCGTTGTTATTGTTGTTGACTGACTTTTATAAATTTTCAATTTCATCTGCTGCAATTTTGTACATGTAATTGACAATCGATAGTTTGGACTGTGGTCTTCCCCCATCACTATTTGCTATTATCCATTTCCTCTGTACCACGGAGTTCCAACCCAAACCTTATTCCATAAATTATCACTAGTAATCACCCAATGTAACAATACCACTTTGAAATCACATGCGCATGTGTAAATAAAATGTAGCAAAAACTCTTTCCAATTGTGATTCACCGATATTAAAAACTACATGTATATGAAGAACATGAAACGAAAGTAAACCAGTACTTTAAAACATTTTTCATTTGGGTTGTCACCTCTATGATCTCATCAATATGTCATTTTATGACTGAAATTGGTGCTTAAGAGTCATTTTCTAAAACTTTCAGTAAATGATTTTTCCAAATTTTTCATGTTAAACATGAGCGAAATGGTTATATGACATGTTTATATCATTCTTAAATATAGCACAGTTTAACAAAGTGGGTTATCTGTGAAAGAGTTCTATCAAGGGCGGTAAAATACGATAACTGAATACTGTGATTGTTAAAATAAATACATTTACCTGTACAGAAATATGGCACAAATATACCTTGTCTTTGATGAATATTGTCTAGCGTTTTAGTAAAAGGAAGTGCAGTTCAAGTGTTTTAGAAAGAACACACTAAACATCATCTAAAATAATCCTCAGAACACAGTGAGAGTTCAATTGTATATTTACCTGTGCTAGTTCACACATTTTGTAGAAAATCCCAAATTTTCTAAATCTACACCTGGATTAGGAGCAATGTAATTTGTTTGAAATTTCCAATAACATATGGATTGTAATATATTACTTATACAATATAATAATACAATAAGACACCGGGCATGATAGGAATTAAACCATATAAACTATAAGATGATTATGTAAACGCCTCACTCAATTAATGAAATCATGGTGACAGTTTAGTAAATGACGTATTAAGACTTGATTCTGGTAATTAACACTTTCTTAAATATTTTCTTTCATGCATACATTCCTTTTGTACAGTGCTTCTTTTTTTCTAATTTTCAAAAGTTTATGAATTGTTATATCTTGCAAATGATACAAAGAATTAACCCCTTTACCAGTATAAACACTCAAATTCACATTCTATCTGTAAAGCACTATGCTTTCATTTGTAGCTATGTTTTTTGGTGTGGTGGACAACTTCACAAGGTCACAATCCTTGACCTAAGTTAACATACTCTCTTCTAGTGAAGCATATTTTAAGTCTAAATCAAAGTTCAAATACTATAGTAAAGGTTCAATTTTTTTTTACAGACAGATCAACAGAAAGAAAGGCCTGACCTTAACAAAACAACCCTTACATATCTGTCAATGTAAAAGATGAAAAATGCATCAATGTTATGACTAGGTTTACTGTAAATCACATCTATCTCTTGTGACCTCTTTTTTCATAATAAATTTTTTGTAATCTATCTCAGTGTATATCGTGAGATATTACTAGGTGAGATATATGTAATATCAATAGCAGTGAGGACTTGTTTTGGTGGAATAATTCTCCTGAATTTGTAGGAAAATAAATCAACCCCTCCCCTTTCAAATATCAGGTGATTTACAGTACTCTGTGTCTTGAAAATCTGAAATAATCAAAAACCAAGTTGCACGCAACAAGTGTAAATAAATTTGTGTCAACACTATATGGAAGTTATAATACATCACGATCGCAAATTAAATTATACAATTATTAACAAAAGAATAAAATAATAAATATCAATCACCAGAATAAATATCAATCACTAGAATAAATCATTCTCATATACACTAAGTGGTGTACAAACAATACAGAATGTTTTTAATCATTAGATGTATTGTCTTATACTACAAATTATTTAACCAATAAATGTATTTATCCCAAAATGACGTGCATTGCAGACAACACAAAAACTAATTTCAAACAAAACCTACAAAGTGTTTACGATGAATTTTTTTCATCCATTAATAAAACAGTAACCAGTTTATACATATTACATACACTATTTGTGTTTATACATCACGGAAAAATGCCAACTTTTGTAAAGTGACACTAGTATATTGGTTGGTCCAACATCTGAACATTACCATGGTAACAACTTATGAGAATTGAATAAAAATTCTTATCTCTTATATTTAGTTTTCTCAATCAAACTATACTGCTTCTATATCCAAATTAGAAACAAGAGGCCCAAATGAACCTATATTGCTCACCTGAAAACAATTTCTCATTCACATATCAATGACTGCTAGAAAAAATTTGGTGATAAATATTTTCATGCTTTTTTGTGTTGTCAACACTTTACATTGAATAAATCAAGGCATTAACACAAATATAGGTTTAAAAAATTAAAGTCAGAATTGTTTTCATTTTATAAAATAAATTTGTAAATATACACATATTAAATGTTGCAAATCATTTAAAAGCTTGTTTTAATGAAAACTGAAAAGAAAAAAGGGGAAAATGCCTTTAGCAGGATCTAAACTGCTATCCTTTAGCATGCCAGAACTGGTTTATATATAATAATAAAATAATAATAAAAAGAAAGTCATAAAAAAACAAGAAAACTAAATTTTGTCATGAAACTTAAAACAATAATTGTTAGCAACTACATGCTTTATGTTTTCTCTACATGCATACTGAATAAATCAGGAAAATGACATAAAATGTATGGAAATGTCTCAGTCATGATCATTTTCAGTATGTTTGACACAGAAACCTGATGAAGTGAATGTGAAGAAATGATTGTCAATGTTGATGAATGGGTCAACAGACTTATATTCTTTTTGATTCTTTTGATGATAACATTTCAGATTCATGTTCTCTTCTGGAGTCTAATATTTCAGTCTTAACATGGGCATAGTGGAAACCTGTATAGCATCAAGCTTAACCCATATTTAGATCAGAATCCTCTATGATACTTCTATGATCATCATCTTCTATATCAGATCTGACTTCTACCGTAACATCCTGGAAGGTCTGCCTAGGTTTGCGAATTCTTTTGGAAAGGAATAGAGCTGTAAAGAGTATAATGTACAGGAGTACAGCTTCTCCAGAGAGGAGGTAAATAAACCACATGTTTGAATACTCCTCCATGATCATACCCAACAGTATAGGATTAACTGATGTTCCACAACAAGCACCAAACAGGAATAATGATGAAATCACCCCTGTGACCTTTAGGAAAGACTCTTCAGTCCAAGTGAATACACAGGGGAAGATAACTGACATGGAAAATCCTAGTAGTGTGGTAAAAATCCATATGCCTATCTGTAAATCAAACCATACAGATGCAAAGATGCCTGCAAAGGATACTAGCTCCATTGTGGCAAACAAGAATATGAGAGTGACAGGTGCAAATATTACAACCAGAACTATACCCGACAACCTTCCAAAGGCAAAAGCACCCCAAAATGCTGATGTAATGAGCGCACCTTTTACTTTGGTCCACTTCAGTTGATGCACACAGAATGTTGATAGGAATGACATAAATGTATCTTCAACAGCACAATACATAATGAATATGGTTAATAACACGATTATCACTAAAACTTTCATTTTAAAGGTCATTTCTACATGTCTCGTCTCCTCCTTCTCTTGCTCTTCCTTAGAGTCCTTTTTCAATTTTTGGTTGCTGCAAGGATGGTCTTGAAGGAAGAGGATGAATAAAGGTATGGCACATTTAAAGGCAAGCAAAGCAGATATTGAGAAACCAATATACAAGATGGATGAGCTGGCATTCACAGAGCTATGATTAGTGCTAATGGAAATGGTTGTTGTCTCGTTGAATGTCAAACTCAAGTTGTAACCCTGACTTATGTTCACCAGTGGCATCTCTGTCATGTTACTGGGATCCTGAGCAGAGGGCATCTCCGGTATAAGGAATGGTGCTATAGCTAATGGGGAAACTGTACCGCCCAAGGCAAAACCAAAGTGTATAGCTTGCATAAACATTCTCCCGTCACTACCCCATGTCCTAGCCAGAAGGGTATTACCACCTGAAACATATTGTCAAAAGATAATTACACCTATGCCTTACATATCAAATCCAACATGACTTAAATTATAAAACTCAGTTTTACAGGTTACATATGTACTTATTGCCTAACTGCTGAGTTTTTTTTTAAGCCCCCACCATATATGGTCTGAGGCATACAGTAAATGCACCTTGCCATTATTTCTGTCATTCCGTAATTTCATGCATTTTATCTTAGTAACTCCTCCTAAACCCTTGAGAGGATTTTAATGAAACTTGGTACAAAGATCACAATATGTAGATGTGCATATTATAAGGTTCTTCTGTCCAAGAGGTTTTACAGCAGTTATAGCCCTAGAAAAACACATACCGGTACTTGAAAAACTTTGCTGCCAGTTAAAGAATTCGTGGCCCACCAACACATCTAGTTTTTTTAAAGAACACGTCAAACAAAGAACCTGAGAAACAATATGTAGCAGCATTTCTCAAGATAAGTTATGGATCAGTGACTTTCTAAAAATGTTCAAAGCTGCCTGGTGTTTTCAAAATTGGGAAATAAATTTAAAACTGGTGTTGAATGAGCAAATAACTGGTCCTCCCTCTACCTGACATTGATTTATTACATTTATGTGTCAATGTGCTCAACTGCATTATTTCAAGTAAGATTTCTGATTTAAAAGGTCTTGAGTGCAATTCATTGGGAATTCAATTACGACAATAATTTTGTTTTACAGATGATTTTATTATTTTGTCCAAAGTTCAGGACACGTAAAAGTTGCTAGAAGAACTTGCACACAGTACATCCTGATCCCAAACAAAGCTCAATACTGACAGACCAAGAAGCGTAATCGGTTTCAGACAGTACAGATAGTCTAATACAGATGCAAGTGACAGTTTTGACTACAGATATTACTCACTCTTGACTGAATAATAGCAGAAACAACTTACTTGTATCTAAGCCTCCACCCATAATTCCTCCCAACAACTTGACGAAAACCATCACTTCATAGTTAAAACACCACGGAGTGACCAGAGTGGTCAGTCCCAGTCCAAACACTGTGATGAATATAATGAAAACCTTCTTCTGCATCAGCTCGTAAATGATTCCAGTCAGCAGAGACCCAAACAGATACCCTGCGGCTCCGGCTGTGAAGAAGGCCGAACCTCTCTCTAATGTGACGTTAGTTATGATCTGCAGGTCCATGAAGGCTGGTCCAGCCTGACCCACCATCCATCCCTGGAAAACAAAGTCATTATTACAAAATGAAGATGGAAGTTGTCTATTCCTAGTGTGCTGTACAGCCCAGGTGTTTTGAAGAAACTGCACTAAACACAGAGGGAAAAACACCCGAGATCATGTGGGAATCTAGGTGGAAATTTACCTGTGCCCATTCACACCTTTGTACAATATACTGTGTATTGTGTAATTCTTTAAATTACATCTGGATGTGGCCCACTGTGGCGGGTGGAAAAATTATGAAACACCTGAACTGTATTGTAGTACTCATCCTTGCAAACACAAATATAAATACAAAAGGATAGAAAGCTGGTGCAACATGTGACACCATCATTTGGCACTGCATTTGCAATAGCTCATCCATCCTCTACTTGTGACAATATTAGTCATGTCCATTACATAGATTCATTGTAAGGTCACAATGAAATTAATGTTTGAGGACCATTCACTTACGAAGTCATAATGAAACTAGTGTGCCGACACGGATGATGTGACCTCTTGCTTCACTACACCTTCACTACACAAGTTCTAACTTCATTTTTCTCCGGTCTGGCAGTTTTACTAATGCTTCAACTTTTAACAGCGAATTCTGCACATAGTCAAAAACTTTGAAATGCAACTCTCTCTACCAAAAATGGTCACTATGTTTGAATAAAGGTTTGATCAGTGTTTTATACTGATTTATTGTATCAAAGTATATCAGACTAAAAATGTTCTGGTCACACCTTGTGCATGTTCCAGCACAAACTGAAATCCTTCTAAGGACAAAGTTTTCATGAGGGAGATGCTGGTTAGTTTTCCAATAAGCAAGGGGGTATGCATGGTTGATTGGAAAGGGAAGGGGTCTACACGTTTGATTGGAAAGGGTTGGGATCTGCACAGATGATTGGAAAGGGAAGGGGTCTGCACGGTTGATCGGTTGATTGATTTCTTATGTCGCTTTCAACAATATTTCAGTTATATTGCAACATGGAAGCAGGAGGCAACCACCCTCTTAAACATAGTGGCGCAACCCAGGAATCGAACCTGGATCATCGGCACCGCAAGTCAAGCGCTTAACCACTACACCAAACCTGCCCCTATGGAAAGGGAAAGGGTCTGCATGGATGATTGGAAAGGGAAGCAGTTTGCATGGAAGATTGAAAAGGGAAGGGGTCTGCAAGGTTAATTGGAAAAGAAAATGGGTCTGCATGGTCGTTTGGAAAGGGAAGGGGTCTGCATGGTTGATTGGAAAGAGAAAGGGGTGTGCATGGTTGATTGAAAAGGGAAGAATTTTTTCAGGAAAGTATAGTCAAATATAACTGTTTGAATTGATAAATATATGTGTCTTACATAAACATGGTTGATATGAATTCAATGCTTTAATATTCATACTGACTGAATTTCATCCAGACTGACTGAATTTCTAGACACAATGACTTTGGGGTTAGTAATTTTGCCCAGTCTAGTAGATTTTGTTATCAAAATTCCCAAAACTGGTTACAAAACGAAAAAAGTTTTAAAATCTGATACCTAAGTGACAAAATATGTTCAAGTGTTTGAAGGAACACATGTATCACCTGTTATTCATATTTAAAAATTGCGACTTCTGCCACACAGACAATAAATGGACAGACATACAGACAGAGGGGTGCAGGAAAAGGCATCACTATACATGTCTCGTTGTTTCACATCTGACAACTTGACAAGCTGGCCAAAAAATTTTAAAAGAAAACATTTCAGCTTGTTACATGTACATAAGGTACATGCATATAGTTGTAGTTTAAGGAAAAAAAATTACCATTGCAATTTTTCTGAAATAAATACATACCAGAATGAAAAAGGCTGAAAATAAATTCACTGTGAGAATATAGTTCTTCCTATAAATGGGATCTTTCTTCAATTTTGTGCAGAAACTTGCAGTTACTTTCTTCGTTTCTTCCACTGAGTTGTTATTAGAACCATTAGTAACTGAATGCTCGGATATTTCTGTAAAAGGGATTGTTTCCTCATCCAAGTTACTCTGGAGTCCATTAGGAATAGAGTGTTCTTCCACCATGGCACTAAGACTGAAATATGAATAATAAGTAAGGTGTACAAAGCAAATTTTTCTTATTTTTGTTGATTACTCGATTTGCAAAACAAGATACTCATAAAAATTGATTGATTATTGTTTTATATCAGTCCACAATTATTTCACGTATACAGTGACGGGATCTGCCTGATGCATCGCATAAAAATTTAGACCTTTGCAACGGACTCACCCAAAGCAGTGAGGGATCTTTTAAGTACCTTGCCTACCATGACATGAGATTTCAGTTTTTACTGTCTCATCTGAAAGACAGAACACCAGTGTGTCCAGGGTGGGAATCGAACCTGGGACCTCTAGGTCACGAGCCGCGCACCTCATCTACTAGGCCACACTGGCTTCATAAAAACTGAACAACATATTATTTAAGGCATACACTCTATAACAAAGAAGTCCACTTTACACTGTAGTACAAATGTATAATTGTAACAACCATGTACATGTGGTAAATGTGATGATGATACAATAATTTAATTGACTTTGATGAAATTTGAATTTGTGTTTGGTACTAAACAATCTAAAAAGGAATACATTGTAATAAATATGTAAATAAAAAGAAAAGTGACAGAATAACTGAAATAAAAAAGATAAAAATCTATCGACACTACAAATACCGAACAATTTTTTTCCAAACTTGTATTGCATATCATTACTCGTCTGATTGAAATAAGCATTTTGTGCAGAAGTAAGGCTTTATGGAGCTTGTACCTAATCTTGTATGTCAAGAGTGTCGGAAGCATTTCAAATGGGGGATCCAAACTCTGAATTTCATTTCCTTTTGTTACATGAGAAACAAGAAACAGGATGTGTGTGTGAAACATGAATGCCCCCACGGCAACAAGTCCAAATAAGGCAAATTTTGATAGGAGTTTGAAGTCTACTACATGTAAGTCACTGTCTGATGGTTTCAAAGTAAATATTTGGACCTGAGAGATGTTCCCAAACAGAATACCAATGGTCAAAAATATCATAAATTTTGGTAATCCATTCCTCTTTCATACAATGCGTTCAATTTTACTTTTACAATACATACCAGTAGATATAGAGAGAACATTATTTTTGTAGAATTATCACTTCATGGTCATCTTTACTCCTAACTAGGGACTGAGTAAGAGGACCAGATGTCAAATTTCAATTATGGCTGCAAGACAAGGACTCATGATGACCAAAAGATTTAAAAAGTTTTAAAATGCTAGAAGCAGAATAGAGCAGATTAAATGCAAAATACTGCAAAGTTTCCTGAAAAATAACTGATATTACATGTACATGTACATTAATTCATTCCATTGATCAGCAAACAATTACCGGAAATAGTGTCTGGGAAGGGTTCAGAATTCACCAGACATCCTGAAATCAATTGGGGATTCTGGCAGCATGACATCTTTCTGCTAAATCAGTAAGTTTCATCAAAATCCCTTTAGTAGGTCTTAAAAAGAAGTAGAAAGTATACATCCGACAGATAGACAGACAAGTGAACAACAGAATTCGAATGTAACTTTATAATTCCTCTTTGTAATATTTGAATATTCAAATAACTTGATACAATAGTACTAATATCTAATCAAAATATAGTTTATAGAGTAAGTTTTGTCATTAATACAGTGTGCAATGTAGGAGTGCAATGACATACCGATTTTAAGTACATGTAATACCAAGATTTAGGGTCTACACTTCGATTTATGGCACTACTAAAAATACTATTCAATTAAACAGATGTATGGCAAATGGTTTTAAAACTGCATCCAGATACTTGTATTTTGTAAACACACATTTGGAATATTTGAGATAAAGAATCAGATTCAAGAATCAACCGTAGACCCTTTCACCACTATTTTTTTTTCCATCAAATCAGGTCCATTATAAGGACTCTTCCCAATGTTAATTTTATTGATTTTTCCCATAATCTGTCTAAATTTTTCCCAAACATTGATCTATAGCATTGTGCAAATGGGACTAAAAATTCCCAAATGAAAAGGAACAAGCACCTTTGATAAAAAATTAAAAAAAAAAATAAAAAAATGCACTATTACTGCAGGACTGACATTTTGGTTGGCAAAGTTTTAACTGTTCCCTCAAAATCATGTCAACCAAAATGTCAATGCTGCAGTAGTAATGATTGAAAGGGCCATATCATAGGGAACTATACATTTCCTGGAGTACTTGTGGTAAAAAGGAATGATTAAAATACTTTGTCATTCAAACAAGTAATTTTTGATACATGTTTTACACATTTCTGATTGTACTTTATAAGCAAACCTCTGTACAAAAAACTAGAATAAATACAGGGAAGCTTGAAATGAACTTCCCAAACATTAACTGCGGTCCTAATGTTAAGGGAAGAAATAAAATGTATTCCCACAAAACATGACGTAAAGAACAATGAAATGTTCTTATGACGTCATAACTTTGCTAATGTTCAATGTCATTTCTAACTCATAGTACACAACGCCACCTAACGGATGATAATGCAAGAAGCTCATTGTACTGTCATGTCCCTTATATTTAACCAAGTTTTACCCCAAACATCCTATCCACAATCCATATAGGTGTCTAGTAGTAATCTACACGGGCCAATGTGGACAATGTGTCATGCTAATTTTGCAAATTTTGCAAATTTTTACCAGAGACTAATCATAGTTCATGGCAGCAAGCCCCAGGCAGTAACAAACACTTCCGTACAGTACATAAATGGAGAGAGAATATAAAGCAGATGTCACACTAAATTTACACGGGTATAGTACAGTCTAGGTGTTTTGTCTTTCTTCTACCTGCCACAGTGGACCACATCCAAATGTGATTGCCAAAATTACACAATACACCTGTAGTATGATTAACAAAAATTAAACATAAGCTCAGGTAAATTTCCACCTGGATTCTCACTCAGAATTTACATATATGTTGGTCTTTCAAAAACTGAAAAGCTCATTTTTATTTTTTCCATTAAAATGATTAAAGTGAAGGAGTTTTTGTTATCTAAATATTCTTATTTTTTCACATGTATTTCTTTCCATTTTTTGCAGTTTTTCCAAAACAACTTGACTATATGACTGAGTTGTGTAGTCCCAATCTGATTAAAACCACACCTTTATTCCACTACTCTGTTTGTCCCAATGCGGATAAAGATCTGGCAAAACCCCGTAAGGGGTCATGTTCTGGTGAACTCTGATGACATTTCAGCCGAAACCATTATTTCCCATAGCCAATCAATGACTCGGCTAGACACGTAGTAGTGACACAATATGTAAGAAACGCTGTTGAAAAACTACCTTGTAGATCACGCACGCTGGGGATGTTAATTTCATTCCTAGGATTTTGTAGCAAATTCACTGATTGGCTGAAAATCAGAGTTCACCATAACATGACCCCTTACGAGGGTTTGCCAAATCTTTATCCGAATTGGGACAAATATAGAACATTAGAAGCGGAATAAAGATGCGGTTTTAATCAGATTGCTGAAAATTACATGTAACTAATTATCATACATGTACGTACTTTGCTTCAAACACAGAACCCTCCACCTCAATCAACTTTCAATGATGAAAAAACCAGCTACCTGTTTATCATTATATACATTTCAACGAGAGACAATGAGACTTTCAAGACAGACGTTGCATTGCCAACTGTTCTTTTCCATTCAGAGGAAATTCGAGACACACCGGTTTCGTTTTCAAATGTTTATAGATCTATATCAAAAATTTGAATTATGAAATTTGATTTGAAGATTGAAAAAACACATATTTCTGTGACTCACCATATGAGAAAAATCGTATAACCTAGATGTTGACGGTCGCACTTTCAGTGCAGTGCCGGGGTAATTTCACGTTAAAAAGGGTTATCGCTCTTTAATGTATCTCGAGTAAAACAAGAGGCCCAAGTGCTCACCTGAATTCAAATTGCTCTTTCAGAAACAAGAAATTTTGTGCACTCTAAATTGTCAGAGACATATATACACATGTCTCTGAAATTGTATAGAAGCCACTTATGTACCAGTTATTAATCATTAGCTTTTATGTACAACTTAAAAATTGAAGAAGAAGAAGAAGAAGAAGAAGAAGAAGAAGAAGAAGAATTAAATTTGTAAAAAAACCCTCATTTTTTCAATTAACATTGAATTTATAAATTCTAATGATTTACAGGAAAAAAATGTTCCACAGTACAATCTCTTTGGTGCAGATGATATGGGGGGAAAAGGAGAGAAAAAAACAAAGACAATAAGAATGCAATCTTATAAACAGTATTTCAGTACTGTATGGAAAAATTCATAAAATCAATAAAACTAGATTTTGACATTATTTGTATCATTACTTTTAAATGATTATTGAAAAACATGAATTGCCACTTAACATTGAATGAATCAAGAAAATGACCCAGAAAATGTGTAAAAAAGACCAAGCCAGATTTTCCTCATTTCCTGACTTATTTTGAGTGCTTCAGAATCTGAAAACTCGTTATTGTTTAAAATGAAGTGGATTTTTCTCTTTATATAACGGTATATGAACCAATACCATACAACATGCCAGTGCTAACATTGTCAATACAACAAAAATTCATAATTATAAAGAAAACTAAATTCTGACATGAATTTCGCAAATAACCATTGAAGTAAGATATTTTCCAATAAGACTCATATTGAATAAATCAAGAAAATGAGTTGCAAGTAAGAAAAGAAACCAAAACGCATCAATATTTGATTTCGGAAAAAACACCTTTATAAAGACATCATTTGAGATTACTCTGCAGGTCCATCAATGTAGCAGATCAGCATGGTCCGACGCCATAAACTGAGAAAATACTTAAGTCGATTATTTCATTTTAATTAGCCTAATTCCATTATCAAATGTTCAAATAAATTGTCATGCAGAATAGTTTAATTCTGTTTATCGATAGAATAAAACTCAATAAAATCCAAATCTAAATTATTAATTCATTGTTGAATAGAAGATTTTGAAATTATGACTTAAGTATTTTCTCAGTTTATGGCGCCGGGCCCAGAGCTCAAGGTTATAAAATTTTTTGAGAACGTTCTCTGTGCCCAAACTCTAATCCCATGCTCATATATGAGCGGATCGGCCATAAAAAGGCAGGCATGAGTTTATAAAAATTCTTATAATTTTAGTTTATACTCAAATATTTTAAGATTGGTAAATACCTTGCTCGAACCCATACTCAAAACATCTATAACCTCTACCAATCTCAAACTATAGTAGCTATCTCTACTGAGCAAGTTCTCAGAGTTTGAGCACGGAGTTTGAGTTGAGCGCAGTAAAACTTTTATAATCTTGGGGCCTAAAGGAATTTGTCAAAGGAGGATGCCTTCTCGTGCATATCTGGCCCCGACCCATATGGGGCCCATTCATTGACAGGTTTGTCTGGAACATAACAACTCTTGTAGTGGAGCTTGTTTACTTCATACCTATAAAGTTTCATCAAAATTCCTCCATCAGTGCCGAAGAAAAGAATCAGAACCTAATATTATACTATTAAAAAGCGCAATCCCTTCATTTTAATCTTACGAGATCTTGCTTTTGCATTCCAATTCTCTAACAATAGCATTAATCTCCTTTAAATCAGATTTAACGTTACTATAAAATATTTATTTATGTGGAAAAAGTAGTAAAGAAAAAAAAAACACATGAGAATATGAAAAAGAGACAACCCTCCCCTTTCCCCCAAGAAAAAAAACCCCAAACAAATAAAACTAATAATAATAATAATAATAATAATAATAATAATAATAATAATAATAATAATAATAATAATAATAATAATAATAATAAAAACAAAAACAAAAACAAAACAAAAACAAAAACAAAACATTGAAATAATCTAAAGAAAGTAAGGCAAACTTTTATTTGGAAATGGAAGAAGAAGAAAACTTTTGTTTTTGATCTATAGGGCCTAGCCTACTCTGCCGGTTTGAAGAAGAAAATTGAAGCAGGACATCCTCTGGGGTCTATGTCGCCCCGCCATAGATTCGTCCCTTGACGGATCTAGCCCGAAAAGTAAAAACAATTGTAGGAGATCTTAAGTTCTTCATCCCTACCAAGATTAATCAAATTCGCTCCAGCAGTTATGAAGAAGTCAAAAATATGAAATGTTTTTGCCGGACGAACAGACAGATTATCACAATAAATAATATGTAATATAATAGGACGGGCTAAAAGAAAAAAAATCACAAAAGCCAATTCCGCCCCTAGAGACAGAAGATATAACTAGATTTATTACATACGTGTTTACTACATGCTAGTTCATCTTAGTTCTATGTAGCCGGCTTCATCTCTACCAATGTTCATCAAAATCCTTTCCGCAGTTCTGAATAAATTATCGAAAGTATAAAACGTTTACGCCAAACACATGAATAGACAGATGCTGGACGAGGACTGAATTTTAGATATTGTATAACTGTGTTATACGTATATATTGTATCTGAATATATGGCCCCTTTCACAAACCACACACTAGCTTTCCTTATTATAATCCCTTCCCCCTTCTACTATATTTCATGATCTCCCCTCTTTTTTCTACAGGTCTATGATTGCCGCAATTCCCTCAGTCATACTACTGTATAAGAATGACCAAGTATGTATAATCAGTGGCATAGCATACTTTTTGCAATGACGCAAATGAAAACTCAAATTCTATGGTCAACTGATTAAACGAGTTCTTAATATCAATATATTAATATATTTATTGAGACTATCAGCAGGAAAAATCATAGATTTTAGAAAAATCTTTATTTGTACGTGGTCAAATGCTTTCATCTTCAGGCTTCACCCTGGACTTTCTAAACACATCAAGTCCTTGCAAATCAGATTATAAGTAAACCACGCCTACAAGTGACAAATAAGTTTCACACTAATTTTTGATTTATTTTTTATTTTATATATATATATATATTTTATTTTTTATTATTTTTTTTAATCTTTTTTATTTTATTTTTTATTTCATTTTATTTCATTTTATTATTTTTTTTATCTATTAATTATTTTATTTTATTTTATTTTATTTTATTTTATTTTATTTTATTTTATTTTATTTATTTATTTATTTATTTATTTATTTATCATTATTATTCTTTTTAGATGGGGTCGATCCAACCATGTTGTGCAGTTGTTCAAACATCTTCCATAAATATTACACATAAAGCATCAAATTACGTTTTGCTGAATTCCAGGGTCCTTGAACCCTATCACCTTGCTGGTTTGCTGGATACACTTAATTTGATTGAATTCTAAAAATGTTTAACAGAGCTTCGTGAGTTCATTTAATGGTCATGAATCGAAGGAGGGGGATTCCATGGTATAACTCGAATCAGCACGTGATTTAAAATCCATCAATGATTCGGGTAGATCCTTTACATACGTAAATGTTCTGAAGATAGGTAGCAGGCAGGTGCCGCCACCATGTAAGTGAAATAATCTTATAACAGCTGCTTATAAGCAAAATATTGAATTATACGTAAAGCTACGTGAAGGCCTTTCCTTTTTTTTTTTTATTTGTAAAGGATACAATTTATGGAAAACTTTACCTTCAATCAGTTTATATTTATATGAAAAAAAAAATCCATTGATGATTTAATTGTTCGTTTTATGTAATTTTCATACATCCCTCGTTAAAGTCCTCATATCGGCTGAAGTTGAATGAGTCATCCTTTCATTTACCTGTCCGTTCGTTCATCCTTCCTTCATTCATCTACCTCTCCGTCTGTACATTCATTTATCCATCCATCAATACCTCACATTCTTTCGTCTATCCATCTCTTATTTTTCCCATCCAACCGTCAATAAATCCGTCTCTCTTTTCAATCAACAAATCAATCATCTGTGCATGCATCCATCCATTTGTTCGCCCACCTACCCGTTTTCAAGTCCATCTGTCAGTCCGACCATCCATTCTCGAGTACGTTCGACCAACCATTATCCAGTCCGTCCGTCCGAATATCCATTCTCCAGTCCGTTCGACCATCCGTTCTCTAGTCCATCCGACTATACATTCTCCGATACATCCGACCATACACTCTCCTGTCCGTCCATCCGTTCGTATATCCATTCTCCAGTTCTTTCGTCCATCCATTTTGAGTAGCCTTTATCAACATACCTTCCATTGCAAGTGCCTCTTTCTCTGTAGAATCGGACTCGGTATAGGGTAGGCTCGGATATTCTGACGTGATCATAAGGTGAACTTTTATTAGTAAATCCATTATTCCGGACAAATTCATGCTTCAGTTCATAATATTTAAGGTTATCGGACACTGTAAATATCTCCATGTTAACAACGATCCGTGCCCACGTCGAATTCTCTGTGCTCTGCGTTCCCGTGTATTCGCTGTCACGCTTATTCTACTTTTTGTGATATTAGAATCATGTTTGTACGGCCATTAATTTGCATCTGTTTGTTTCTTGAGCTCGAGGTACGATATAAGCTGTGTTATAAAAACCAATTCACGAAGCTGAAGAAATTCCTTTATGAAGTTGATAAATATATACGTACCGAATGGTGCATCTGGTATAGCTGGTAAAATGAAAGAAAATATTTGTATCGGATGGAGATTTTATAAAACATTATACATTTGAAGATTGTTGCAGAATTTCGATGTGATAAGAGCCCCCCCCCCCCCCCCCCCTTTCTTCCACCGGTAAATGATTCCATAGGCTAGCAGAATTATGGACAACTAGATTCCCCTTTTCATTTTATAGGTTTAGAATTTTGATTTTATAGTCATAAACGAAGTTTTGTAAACTAATTAAATATAAACATATGTTCTCGTTCTTCGTGAACATTTTTAATTCTATTTTGTATAAAGAAATTGAGAAATATTTGTATTGGAAATAAATTGATATGTCTATTTTGAATTATTATACAGACGAAAATCAAAAGACTTCAAGTTTTCTGTTTAATCTGCCCGTCTGTCTTACATTAATGAAAGACTTTCATAAGGGAAAAACAGAGTGCAGGAAATAAGCAATACAATCATGCATGATCAATAACAGAATTTAATTCGAAATACTCTATGTTCACAGAATCACCTCCCGTAAGATAGCACACTCATTTATGAGACAAGTAACAGACTTTTAATTTAGCTTAGCCTTTATTTCAACCACTTGAGAGCATCCTATCGGCTCCTATATCACCTATAACAAAAAGTACTTACTGTAACTCTAGGAGTGAAAACGCAGATGAAGGCGGCTTTGACAAATGATGAATTCTGGGTGTGAGAGCTCGTTAACGACATAATGTGTTACTTATCTTTAGTCATAAAGAAATTCCAGTTAAGCAGAGTGCTTGAATCTTACAAGGTGTTTTTGTTTTGGCTGTGTATAAATAACTTGCTGGTTGAAACACTTGCAGTAAATTCTGACAGAAAGCAGATAAGTAATTCTGCCCACAATCTTCTTTTGTTCAAATTCGATGTCACGAAATAGGAGTAGGGGGTGTTTTTTGTTTGCCAAAAGCATCTACATCAGACTCCTGATATTTGGGAAAACACCGCTATTTTATACTGATATGTTAATTCTTTTTTCAATTCAAACTTGACATACATTATCGCCCAGATACCAGGACGTGGAGGTGGTGGTGGTGACGGGGAGGGGGGGGCTTCGTCCAGATAACTCTTCCAGATATGTCTTAGATTTCTGTAAAATCTCAAGTGCACATATTCAGGCCCTCTGTAGTAAAACATCAAGAGTGGGTGGGGGAGGAAGCTAGTTGCGCAACTACTTATCGTTTAAGATTAATTCTAATAATAGTATGTACAATTGTCCGTTATTTGTTTGACATTATATAAACAGCTGTATACAATTCACACACAGCCATAGGAAGATCTTAAAAACATGATTCTTCGATTAACATGTGCAGAATAATGCTTTGTTATATTCTTGAACTTATTATATGAAGGGTTGAGAGCAGAGTTAATTGTTGATTTTTCTGCTGTGGGCCCGGGGCGCCAGCTTTAATATAATGAGAGAGAGAGAGAGAGAGAGAGAGAGAGAGAGAGAGAGAGAGCATATTGTTTACAGAATCTTATCCTAGAGGTAATTGTCCGTGATTTAAGTGATTGCGGTTTATTTTTGTCAATGTCAATAATTGGAAGAAGTGTCTGAATTAATCAATAATCATAGTCTTTTCAGCAATTATGTTTGTTATACTGTTATTAGCATTTAACTCCTTGCCAATCTCGTTTGTTATATTGTATATAAAATATTAGCAGTTATCTTTAACGAAGTCAACTTATTCGATCTTGATACAGGAAACGATTTCGTTTCACTCCTTGACACAATCATTAGTCTCACTTGAAATCTTGGTCCTTGACACGGCCACGGACTGCACGTGTCCTATCGATACTTGCCACAACCCAAGACTTCACGTATCAGACTAATCCTTGACACAATCACCGGCTTCAAGTGTCATGTCAAACATTAACATAGGTATCGGCTTCACATGTCAAGACAATTCTTGACACCGGTAAGTGTACCACTTATCGTACATGTCAAACCTTGACACGGATATCGGCCTACCACGTCGTGTGGATTCATTATACAAACAATGGCATGACATGTCATCACTAATTGTGTCATGTCAATCCTTGATCTACTATGTCATGTAAATCCCTTATGCAAACACTAACGTATCATGCCATGTCAATTCTTGATTACAGCTTGATGTTTCAAATCAATGGAAGCCGGATTGGCCTAGTGGTATCGCGCTGGACTCCTGACCGGGAGGCCGGGGTTCGATTCCCGCTCTGGTCATACCGGTGTCCTGTCTTTCGGATGAGACAGTAAAAACCGAGGCCCCGTGTCGTGGTATGCATGGCACGTTAAAGATCCCTCACTGCTTCGGGTGGGTCCGTTGCAAAGGTCAAAATTTGTATGCCCCGCATCAGACAGATGCCGTCACCATATACGTGAAATATTCGTGGTGTGACGTTAAACAAAAATCAATCAATCAATCAATCAATCAAATCAATGGTATTGGCCTCAGATGTCAAGTGACATATAATGTCAAACAATGACACAATCACCGGTTCAGTACATGAAATAAACATTTGACATAGACACCGACGTAACGTTTCAATTCAATCTTTGAGATAGTTACCGGTGGTCAAATGTCATGTCACTCCTTGACACAACACTGATTCAACTGATTTTAAATTGAAATTTTGCATGACTCATGATCATCCACTGCTTTAACTTGTCAAATCAATTCTTGTCCTTTCAATCTTTGACACATACACGGACATGTGCCCACTTAAACTGTTATGTCAATACGCTATACATGAACTAATTTCACGTGTCACTGTTTAGAATGCGGAGTCCGGCGCCATAAACTGAGAATATACTTAAGTCAAAAATTCATATTCTTCTGTTCATCAATGAATTAATAACTAGGATTTGGATTTTATTTAATTTTATTCTACTGATAAATAGAATTAAATCACTCATGATTGCATGAGAATTTATTTGACCGTTTGATAATGGAATAAATTAAAATGAAATATTTTACTTAAGTATATTCTAAGTTTATGGCGCCAGACCCAGATACTGGAATATGTTTATATAACTTACTCGATACATATGTAATTTTATCATCCACTGTAAAAATATGCAAACTTTTTCAAATATTAAACATTATAGATGAAGTAAACAACTTTTATCAAATTCAAGAATATTATGTTTGAAAATCACACATCTGGAGTAAACTTAAGATGAAGTAAAGTACAATATGAAATAATTGTTTCCAATCAATTCTACGTCAGGTACATAAACAATGTATGTATTTTATCTGGTTAATCATCTACCACTTCCTGTTCATAAACATGCAAGATGATTTTATGTTTCCTCAATCTTCGCGCCATTTGTAAAGCAAGAACCATCACTGTAAACATAAGAACCGCTTCACCGAGAAGCATGTACACAAACCACATGTAAGAAGAGGCTTCCATTAGATGACCAAGAAGCAAAGGATTTACCGCCCCTGATAAACAAGCACCACATAGGAAAAAAGAAGAAATACGGCCATTGACGTGAATGAAAGATTCTTCTGTCCATGTGAAAACACTCGGAAAGATGACAGAGCAAAATAATCCTAGCAATGTTGTGCATATCCACATTCCAGTGCTTATACTATACCACGAAGAAAGAAACATTCCGACAATAGATAAAATCATTGATGAAGCGTACACAAAAATCAATGTCACGGGAGAAAAAAATTTGACCATGAAGATTCCGGACAACCTACCAGTGGCAAATGCCGCCCAGTACGCCGACGCTATCAGGGCAGAATCGAATTTAGACCACTTGAAATACTTGACACAAAATGTGGTTAGAAATGCGGTGTTTAAACTTTCTACGCCACAATAGGTCATGAAAATTAACATAAGAATGATCACAACAATAATTTTCATGAACGTGGACATTGCTGGCAAGTTGGTATCCACTTCCTCTTCTTTTATGACGTTCTCATTTCCCAATATGCTTTTGCTCTTTTTCGTCTTGTAGATTTGCTCACTGACAAAGATATACGTGAACGGCAATGAGCTTAATATTGCAAGAGCACCTGTGATCAGAAATACAATATAGACGATTGATTCCCCCTTGTTTCCATTGTCCCCTAGTCGGCCTGTCCCGTTTCTGTATATTTCTGGAGTAATCGTCGTACTGGTATTATCGTCATCTGGATTAGGTGTCAGAAAGGGAGCTGTTGCTAAAGGCGACAGTGATCCCCCTAATGCGAAACCAAAATGTATACACTGCATGAAAATACCGACTTTTCCTTTTCTAATTCTGAACAATAAGGCATTTCCACCTGTAATGTAAATTTCATGGCAGTCTCAATATAATGTACTTATTCATGCATGATGTGATTTTCAGGGTTAATGACAGTTGCTGAAACAGTGATGATAAATTTTGCTCTACTGTAAATTACAACAGCACGTGACATTGTCAAACTGTAGCATTCGCAAGAATTCTCGTATCACAATGGGTTTTCCTAAATCCCTGTAAGACAGCGATGCGATGAGACTAGGCGTCCGAGAGAAATAAATACACAATAAGAATCAAATACTTAATTTCAACTATAGGAAAATATCACCAAATTATGTCCATGTATTTCTGCCTTTCGACATTTTAACTATATTTAAAGGAAGAAATGCTAATGTCATCGATCAGTATGAACATATATAACATGATACCGGGAAAACTTACTAGTGTCTAATCCTCCACTAGAAATGCCATAGAGAGCTTTGACACACACCATCAGGCAAAATGAGGTACACCATGGGACAGCAAACGTTGTAACACCAAATAATAACAATGATGATATGTTGAGCAATGTCTTATTTTCGATTTTATCGAACACGGCCCCAGTAATGAACGCTCCTACCAGATACCCAACGGTAGTCGCAGTGAAGTAGGCTGAACCCCGATCTATTGACACATTTGTGATCAGGGTCAGATCAAGGAAGACTGGACCACTTTGACCTATTGACCATCCCTGGAAGAAAGGTAAGAAGATCGAGTGATATAGAATAAAACATAGATCTAATGTTTGATTTTTGCTCTTACATCACACCAAAATTTTTGCACTTATATGGTAACGGCATCTGCCTGACGCAGTGCGCTGATATTTGACCTTTGCAAGGTACCCACTAGAGACAATCTAATTAAAATGCAGATCTTGTTCTCTCGTTGGAGAAACGAGAGAACAAGATCTGCATTTTAATTAGATTGCCACTAGAGACAATGAATGCTCTTTTTAAGATGTAATAATCTGCGGTGACACGGGAACTCTTGTCTACCGAAAAACAAGACACCGAAGAGCGATCGACAGGACTCGAACCACCGACCTCTTGTCATAGTCCAAACACCTAACTGAAAGCGCTATGCCGACTCTACGAGGTTTATACCTACGAGGGTTATATGTAATTATTAAGAACTACAAGTATGCTTCTTATTTGATACCTTTATGAATTTTACATATGTATATCAAGTCTTCATATCAATTTTCTTCAAATATAGTTTGTGCAGTCTGATTTTTAGCATTCGTTTCAGCTGGTGGAATAGAGGAATAGATGCTCACTTCCATCGGCCACTTACTTTCACCACAGGAATAAAATAAGTCGATAGATATCTACGATATCCAATTACTATGTGAGTTATTACAGTGGCATAACATCTGTGTTGTATTATACAAATTTGCAAATTTGCAAAAGCAGCACAATCAAAGGACACACATTTAGAATGTTATAAATAATCCACCATATAGAGAACAAGGATCAACGGACTTCTTGTCAAAAATTGTCAAAATGTTTTAACACAAAACGTTTACTGCGTTACATAAATAGATAATCAAAATATATTTCATGTTAACAGAGCACGCTATCGTGTTGGTGTATATCGCTGTACCCATAGTAAAATGGTCAATGATCCTGAGTGGCAGAATATCAACTGCTCGATAACAACCAACATGCTGTTATTGTCGGATACCATACTGTAATACCTAAAATTGCCAGGTTTTCTGTACAGGATGTTTCAAATACCTTTTATTTGAAAAACCATACACTTGATTATGATATGTTTTACTTTCAATGTAAGTGTATGATTAGCAGAATTAAGGGATTATTCAGAATTTATGGTTTATATATTTTACATTCTATGTTCTTTAGAACCTTTGATTTCTTTCATATGTTTTTATTTTTGATCTTTAAAGCAATAGGTAATATAAACCCAAGCTTATAGAATATACGATACGATTTATTTCAGAATAGGAAAACGGGACAATTGACCCCTTGAATATAAACATTACCAATCGAAGTGGCATGGTGAGGTAAGCATTTCCTCTGCATTAATAGTTCAGTCAGGTGGTAGTCTGTAGTCATAACATCTTATTGTTTATAAATTGCTAATCTGTCCATTATGATGATGAATTTCCCTTTTTAGTACACAAATTAAGGAGATAAGTTGTGCGTGAGCAGAATGTGGATTTCTTTAGAATACAGTTTAAAATTTCTTTATGCATTTGCTGATACCTTTCAACCACTGGAAAACCCAGTATAACATTGGATTCTTTATATATATAGTAAATAGAGCTGCACTGCTTGAAGTGGTTTCAATGTTTCTTTTTTATTATTTATTCAAGGCACAAATAATGTATCAAGATACCATCAACAAAAAAACTGTCAGTGAACAATGTATAATTGTAACGAGACAACACAAATTAAGGAATTCACAGGCTCCTAGGGGAACAAGAGTATGGATATGGTTCATTGGAGGTGACAATATACCCAGCTCATTACTTCCATCCACGTTCACTGTGAGCCATATGCAAAATGAAACTAAAATTTTCTCACTCGCTGCCATATTTTTGATCAGTGGAGAGTGTTATTTCCCTTCACACATAGCCCTGCCCTGTAAATGCCCGTAAAAGGGTTAACCACACCAAATGAGTGACGTTTGTTACTTCTGTATTTCGGACAAGAAATTGCGTACCCATTTTGGAAAAGGACCTAAATATAGGTTACCGTCCAGGATAGATTTCAATAAATGCCGTGACGTTATAGAAGATGCGTTAACTACATATTCTAAATGTTGGTGTAAAAAAAACAGGTAAAGGTTCATGCTCTTAATAATTGGAAATACGAAATTTTAAGAATTGTCGATATCCGTATTAAGAACTTTACGGAAAATCCGCATTTATTTCAGCAGCCTAATACATTGACGGCAAATTCTATTAAAAAGAAGATAGCTGACTTACATGCTAAATATGTCTTTGTTCCTGCTGGTTGAAAACTATATTATATTGAAGTACTTAAAACGAATTAAACTCCACTCATACATATGTGGAAAGCCCCTTGCACGATCACCTCATGAGCATGTCCGACTTCAAAATTAAAACTGATAAATCTGATCTACCAACCATATATTGGCTCCCAAAACTACATAAAAGACCATATAAATCACGTTTCATATCTAATTCTAGCCACTGCTCTACTACGGTACTATCGAAGCATATAACGTCTGCTCTAACTGCTATAAAAGATCATATTATCAAATATTGTGATGTCGCATTTCATAATAGTAACATCAATTACTTTTGGTCGATTAAAAATTCTCATGAAGTTATAGACAAACTTCTTTCGCTAAATTTCAAAGCGACTCAAATTTCTACATTTGATTTTTCTACACTTTATACATCTCTGCCTCATGATTTGATTAAAAGCAAGTTGCTGTCTCTTATACAATGGTGTTTTCACAGAGAATCTAAAACGTACATATGTATTTCCAATAACTCTGGATTCTTTTCCAACAAACAATATACTTCATATAAATACTGGACTTGCAAGGAATAATGTAAAGCACTAGACTTTCTCATGAATGATATTTTTGTGCAATTTGATGACAAGATATATCAACAAATAGTTGGGATTCCTATGGGTACTAACTCCGCGCCTCTGATAGCAGATTTATTTCTTTATTGTTATGAGAGGGATTTTATGGTTTCTATTCAAAAATCAAAACGTTTTGACCTCATTGAGAAATATAATAATACTTGCAGATATCTGGATGACATTTTGGTTATCGACAAACCTGAATTCGAACAATTTATATCAGAAATATATCCACCAGAGCTCACATTGAATAAAGCTAATACTTGAGATAAATCTACACCTTTCTTAGATTTAAACATCAAAATTATCAACCACCTAATATATACTAATATTTATGATAAACGTGAGTATTTTGGATTTCCTATCGTAAATTTCCCTTACTTGGATGGGGATGTCCCTCGACTCCCATCATATGGTATCTATATATCTCAATTAGTTCGATTTGTCAGAGGCTGCACCGATGTTTTGGACTTTCATAAACGAAATTTACAAATTACTACTAAACTTTTAACTCAGGGTTACAGATATCACAAGCTAAAGAAAAACATTCGGCAAATTCTTCAGATCTTATTCAGAACTTCTATCTAAATTTGGAAATATTTCTTTTCAACAGTATATATCCAATGGTATTTCCCATCCTAATTTTTACGGTGATCTCGTATATAAACTGAGGAAAGTAAAAGGCTCCGATGACGTTATTTTATCATGTAATAAAATAGTCAAACGTCTTCTAAATAGACAATATGATATTGAGATCATGAAAAAGACATTTAGGTCTTGTATTTGGCCCCTCTACAGCCTTATGCAAACTTTTACTTGAACGTTGCACGCTGACTAAAAGGGCGGTGGGGACTATATGCCGGGCCTTGTCCAAACCTCTTTCAGAGAAGACATGGTCCTGAACCTCGTTCCCTCTGACTGTTAGTCGGGACTCCTACAGATCTAGGGTCTTAGCTCGCTTTCAACTGGCAGAGCACGGTTTATCATGTTGATGTCGCATATATTTTTATACCATTATGTGTTTTACAATACCTTACGTGTTTATATTTTTATGACCTCTCAATATGCGATACCTGTTGACCCTTGTTCTTTACATGGAGGATTATTTATAAATTTTTAAATGTACGTCCTTTGATTGTTCTGCTGTTACGGTGAGTGGGAAGGTGGGCCAGTAAACCGGTTAACCACACCATTTGCTTGGCTTTTGTCAAATTAAATGACCGTCCTAAGTCGGTATTGTAATTGCACTACAATCAAATATTTTTGTAATGTGTTATATGTTCTAGTATATTATTTATATTCATGTATTGTATAGCTCCATGGTGACTTCTGCCACATAACTGAGCCAGTAACTCCTCTTTTTTCTTTCAATTGACCATCCTAAGCCGGAATCGTAAACGCAGCGCAATCGATTATGTTTTAATGTCATTTTCCGTGTATATTCTACTATTATCATTTTTGTGAGTAGGTCCTTTGTCAGATTTCTTCTGTTTTCTCTTTTGCTCTTCCTATTATACTGTTTGGTAAGTAACTTGTCTACAAATATCTTAACCTTCTTTATTTGACTCGTCAACTTTAGATATACCTGTCTATTCTTCTTTTCTAGAGGATCATTTGATCGTTGGTTTTTGTATGTATGTGTGTGCGTTTGTGTTTTCTTTGGTATAAACAGTATTTATTCAAATTAATGCAACATCGAAATTAAACATATAATTAATTGGATTGAGCAACAAGAATATCCTATGTAAAACCCTTCTTTGTGTTGTCTTTGATTATACTGCATTTGAGGTAAGTGTAAATACACGTTTCTTAAAAAGCCAGATTAACTCTGCACCAGTGAGAGAATATTGTCACTTTGATTAAACCATCGTAAAACGACACTACAACTATATTATTTATCTATTTTCTTTGCAATGCACAATCGTGACGATGTTTGCCATACGGCTTAGTAAAATTTTTCTTATCTCTTTTTAGCATAACTGAAAATGCACAATTGTTGAATTTGAAAATAAATTTGATAACAATAACAAGTGAGTATTCCTAAGCAATATTTCTTCTATACCGGGAATAATATCGCAAACAACGCACAAGAATGGTACTAATTAACAGAAATGTTGCACGTGCACTGTATTGCTGTTTAATGCCAAGCAGACTGTGGATAAGACATTCAATCTCCGCTCAAGATACTTGTTTTCATTCACGGGGTAACCACCCCCCCCCCCCCCCCGCCGAGACTGTTCCTACTCACAAGAGAGCGCCGTAATCGTGAGAAACAGTAGTGTAATGCAAGTGAAATTTTATTAATGTAATATGATTATAAATCTACTTAAGTTTATTGATTTTACTTACAAGTACAAAAAATGAAGACACAATGCTCAAGGTGAGTACAAAATTAACTCTGTATGTTTTATTCTGTACAAATTTCTCACAAAATCCCTTCCCTGTGGTATCCGTACTGTATTTACCAGACTCTTGTGTACTTCCGTTGTCCATATCTGTATTCTTCTGTTTCTGTATAGAGTAGAATCAGAAGTGTAGCATTTTATCAAATAAATCATTTATGCACATGACCTCATTTTCTCAGGAATCTCTAAATGTCGAAATTGATGGGCTATTTTGAGATTGTGACATAGATCCAGTAATTGTCGTATTCTATATTGTAATGTCCCCTTGATCATAAAGGAAAAAGTGTTAAACATGTTTTTAAATTCCATTTAACTTTAAGATATAAAAAGATAATAAAACATTGAGGATTTCCTATACAACTTTGGATCAACTGACATCAATCTTTTCATCTAAGAGAATATCGACGTTACGATATTGAACTAGATGAAAACAAAAGCCCTCAACATAACACATTCTACACTCATATATCTAGTATTAACCCTAAAGATAATGGCATGTATGTAAAGTATTACATAACTTGCAAACTAAGTGGCAAATACTAAATGATTATTTTATTGTAAAATGTAAAAGTAAATGTAAAAATTGTAAAAGGGTAGAAATAACAAATTATGAATTTTGAAAAAAAAACCCACTTAAATAAGCATCAGGATATACATACATGCATAAATTTAGTGTACCATTTGCACATTTGACATGTTATGTTTCTTCAATGTTGATCAAATTCGAAAATTTATTAATACAAAGAGTAAATATTTGAATAGCAAAATAATTACAAAATTTATTTAAAAGTAAGAACCAGAGAATTAACCTAAGGACAGTGATTTGTAACGGAGATATTGATTATTTTATGAATAATTTACAAAATTTTGTCACAGTGAATTGGAAATAGATATCTCGGATGAGTGCAGAAGCACCGAAACGTGGTTTTGTGATTACCCTCGGTGACTTACGGTCCACTAGCAGCGGTGTCGACCGAATGGTGATAATAAATATCAAAGCACATGTATAAATTTTGAGCACCATTTGAGTATGTCTTTTCACTAATGCTGACGATAAGTGTATGTGTTTGAAGTTGCACTAGCTGTCGGAATTGGTATAACATGAGTGTTAGGTATCATTTAGCCATGTGAATCTAAATAAGATCAAAATACAAAATGCAGTTACACTAGATCGAGAGCCAATAGCCAGCTCTGCTGATGACATCAACGGGATTTCATAAACCCGAAAAACTGAGAAATGTACGCTATCCTTACCATTTACACAACATTTGACACGTATGTTGATCGGGTCACCGAATCATCTGACAAAAGCAATGGACTTGACGGTGACAGTGAGAATAATTGGATAAAATAATGTTCTATCAAACTTTTTATCATTCTTTTTATCCATACCTTTCATAGCATTTCGAATATATATTCCCTTTACAGACGTCAATTCAAACTTAATATTTTGTATTATACGGAAAGAATATCTTTTCTATTATAGACTACCTTATCTCATGACAGTAAATGTTGGACCGTTTTCATTATCCAATGACGCAAGTAATCAACGCAAAGGCATTGCCATGTGGTTTGGAAAAATGTAAACACTAACCAAGTATTTTCTGCAATTTGACAATTCTCACAGCTTCCAATAGCCCCTATGCAAGTCCTAAATTATCCTTTAACTAGAGCATGTTTCGTCTCATTTTTTTTTTTCATTCCAGAATGTCTGATTCTATCTTTTATTGGGGACCTCTCATCTTTCATAGCTTTGTCTTCGTCACAATCGTTTTTGTTATTGTTGAAAAGTTCCTAATTTGGCTTTAGATGACTAGGTTATTGATACACTGGGCATGCCAGGTGAAGAAAAAATACCGACTTTGTGCGGGTAGGTCGTAAGAATTTAATTACATTTCAAATTATTTTTTTTCAATTCTTAACGAAGGAATATAACGTTATGTTCATTTCGTATAAAGGTGTAACTTCAGGAGAGAGTCCAGGCTAACAATTACATTATTTGTTTTCAATACGGAAAATGACAGCTACTGCAACTTTAAACACAGATATGTGTCAATCATTTGTTGAAGCACTTTTGTGCAACCTTATCATCAAATTCAGCACTCATTATGAATCAGATAACTAAGCAAATAATACTATATTCGGTGTTTTAGTTATACATAGTTACTTCCCATTCGGGACGGTACCTGACGTAAAACAATTATGACGTCATCAAATTCTATGAAAACTGATCTAAAACTAAGGGAAAAGATAGTCCACAAACGACGTTTTCATAGGAATTTGATGACGTCATAACTGTTTTACGTATGAAACTCTGTTTATCACAAAGACTCAATATAGCTTAATTCTGATATCAAGTGTGACTGATTTCCCCGTAAAAAGTATGAAATCGTGAAATAATTGTGGTTGAAATCTACCATATTGATTATAATTAAGGTTTCATCATTAATTATGAATAAAGTTGTGAAATAATTTTGGTTAAAATCCTAAATATTGGTTTTAAGACAAAGCCTGATATAAATTATGTCCCTTTTCCGACAAAAACTATCTTTCAAGTAAAATACGAAAATAACTGGTGTCACATGACTATGACACTAACAACAATGTACCACAGTGGACATTCACGTACCCCTGAAATTCAGAATTGAGACCAGGTGCCCGGGAGGAGTGAGCGTCTTCTGTTTGGCTAGCCACACCCGCTGTGATTGTCCTGCCATACAGACGAAACAATATAATTCAGCACTGTATATATACATGAATGTGAACAAACACTGTGTGGAAAGTATTACAGCCAAATAACATTAGGAAAAAGGGTATGGTAACACTTAAGTCAAACCCTCCGCGGGGAACTTTTCACGAGATCCACACTGCAAAGGGAATAAAGATACAAAAATTCGAAATGCCATATAGTCATAAAAACTTAATCTAATATAAAATCATACGGACTTACGACTAATTTCCTACATCCATGTCAAAGTTTGTGCTATCACCAACCTATCTCGCAGTGTTTAATTTAAGTTTTGGAATCGGGACAACAGAGCTATTGTTGTTCATTTGACCTGAATGCATTTAACCTTTTCAGATAAAAAATTACATAAACTTACATCTTGCCACAGTATAAGGTAGATACATAAATATTCCTCGGGTTCAGAATACATTTTGACACAGATATAAGACAAAATACCATAACAACCATTGTATTTTAAGCCTCGGTGTCACGTATAGAAAAAAATGGAGTATGTTGTAGCTTCATAGATCGTCGGCTTTCCTTGATGCTATGACCTGCAGTTTCGATTATTTCCGTCCGTGACTTGGCAGTGTTGCTATGAGGAAAAAAAGGAGGGTGACAGTGTGACAGTAAAATTGAGTACTCGTGTTCTAGTAGATGTTAAATTTCCTCACTGCTTCAAGAGTGTCCACTGCATAGATCACATATTCTGTTGGTCAAAGAATGGTAATGAACAAGACGTCTGACTGAATGATTTTGTGTAGTGAGAGAGGGACTACTATTTCAGGGGTTGTAAATGGATGATATATTTTCATCAATCTATAAACAGTCACCTTTATTTACTGTAAAACACTCATTTTTTGTGTGTGACTTTATTGTCGCGAGGATTTTCGTTTGTATATATCGCGAGATGTAATTTTTGCAGAGATATACATCTGTAGTATTCGAATGAAGGTAGTTCACTTTCGAGTTGGTTCATAGTCGCTAAATGACGCGAAAATTTAGTTTTTCGCAAAAAATACTTAAGCAAAACACCTCAACAATATATGCAGAAAACAAGAGAATTCTTATCAGAGCAGATAAATCATCTTAATAAAAATGTTTTACAGATACGTATTTTTGTCCTAATAACGATAAAGATAATTATTAGCTAACTTGCTATTCATACCAATATTCCATCTTTCACCATACTAATGACTGATGAGGTGTCAAGAGCAGTGTATAGTAACTCGCTATGCACCTGTTTTTATTGAAATCAAATTTACCCATTTACAACATCAGTATACTGCGGGTTGAAGTATACCTATAATAAATAACAATGTATACGAATTTACAAGTATAGGACATTCATACAACATCAACTCTCACACAGAAACACATGTATGTATATGCTTAATAAATAACAAATACAGACATTATATATTTTACGACAGTTAATCATTTTATCAAAATTTAAAATAGATTCAAGTATTTTCCATATTTTTTTGACATTTGTACATTCATAAATCAAATGTTTCGTATTTTCCTTGACAAACGGTGCATTCAGGACAAATATGTTTCCATTTACAGATGAATAAATTGTTACTTAGTAAATTATTCTACAGTTTGTAATTAAATTCTGCTGTTGTTTTATCAAAAAATAGTACAATTTTATTTTTGTATATATTTTGCCAATACTTTTTATCATAAATTTGAAGTTGTTTAGATAAAATAGGTTGATAACAAGGAGGCTGAAATTTCATTTTGAGTAGTATTTTATAAAAAAAAGAACATTTCTTATCAAAGATTGAGTGTAATCCATTTTTAAAATTAAACATGAAATTCTCTTTGGGGTATGTGTAGTGAGCGTTGATAAAATTGAACTTTCTGTCGAAGTTGTTAAAAACTGTTTTGATGATTTTATATATTTACAAAGCCAATTATTTTTATATTTTATACTGTTTTCAAATTCTTGTATATTTTTAAAGATCCCATTTTCATCATAAAGATCTTTAACATATTTAATACCTCCTTGTAACTAATGTTTGAAAAATAGTGGTTTACTTTTATACACTAAGTTTGTATTACACCATATACGTTGTTCTAGCATAAAGTTAGATGTCAAGTCGTCTATTTTCTGTGTTTTCTTGTATTCAATAAAATGTATAATTGCCTCTCTATAGAAATTAGGAAATGTCCATAACATCTCATTATTATCTATGCTACTTATATTTGTTTTAATTATATAGCTTAAATATATATTTAAGATTTTACAAAAACTATTAAAAATCAAATGTATGTGTGTTCTTTGCCTAGTCTTGAAATCCATGACGCTTTCAATGCCGTAAATTTAGAGAAAAAATATCTACAATACCAATCCCTCAATCAATTATTGATCCAATTTATGTATTTTTTTTATTCTATCAGTTTTGTTGGATATGAAATTGAATATAAGTCTATTTATACTTTTTAAATATTCTTCATTTGGCATGTCGAGTATAGATGCATTATATATTAATTTTGAAATAACTAAAGTATTTATTATTCAACATTTACCACAAAAATTTAAGTTTTCTTTTTTCCATGTCTCAAACAATCTTTCTACGTTATCATATACCTTCATCCAGTTTTTATTATAGCACTACTGTGTCGTGCCCTATAAATATTCCTAGACATTAAACTGCTTTTTCGTTTACTTTAATTCCTTCAATTGACTTATACTGTCCTTTTAAAGAACCAAGTAAAAATTCTGTTTTATTTATATCTAATTTAGAGCCTGCATGTAAGCAAAACTGTTTAATAGCTTTCAGTTAATAATCCTTCATTCGCGGATTACCTTAGCATCATCTATCCAAGTGAATTGGAGGTCAAAGAAACCACAGAAAGTAGTAATTCTATTCGTATTTAGATATTTTGTTGTCTTTCGACATTAATGGTCAATTGAACACCTCACTCTATGATAAATGTGACGATTTCAATTTTGTTATCACAAACATTCCTTTCATAAGTAGCAACATTCCATCATCGCCCTCATACGGCGTATTCATATTTCAGTTAATACGTTATTCCAGAGCATGTTCAAATTACAATGACTTTGTTCTGAGGGCTAGGCGACTTTCATTTAAGCTGCTCAACCAGGGTTATATATGTGCTAGACTAGCAACGTCACTGAGGAAGTTCTACGGTCGTTACGAGACTCTTATTACTCCATATGATATCTCGTTATCCAGACTTTTAAATGATATTCTGGACTGAGACCGATTCCGATCATTTTACACAGATTTGACACCTTCTATACTAGAAGGTTACCTACTTTGACTTCTCCATATATAAATACATATGGAATTTACACGATTTGACTCTTTCTACTGGGTCTATGTGACGGGTGTTGCTAGCAAGCAGGAGATGCTCACTCTTCCCGGGCTCCTGATCTCACTCCATCACAGGGGTTCACATATGCTCTTCAAGTAGACATATTTTGTTATTTTCCACTTGTTTTTCATTTTCACTGATTTTGTTTGTCCTCTGATTTCATGATTTTCATACTTATGGTTTGGATTTATCCATCATCTTTTCATTCACAGAATGTTTTAAAGTGTCTATATTTTTAAGTATTAAAGTTAGATCATCTGCATGTTGTATGCTTTTGATTTTTGTGTCCATTTTTTTAATATGTGAACCCCTGAATATTTTCATTATTTCTTATCTTAATAGTTAAAATTTCGGCAACAAAAATATATAAAATCGCCGAAATTGGACATCCTTGTCTAATTCCTATAGACGTATTTAAAGTTTTAGATACCCCACGCTATGCATTTATGTTGATTTTAATGACTTGGATTTTACTGAACACGACAAACACTTTCAATAAGGAAATTTTATTAGCCCAACTTCATTAGTTTAAACGTATTTATTGCAATGCATTCAATTACAAATTGATTACAGTTGATTACAGTTGGATTACAAGTGTTCATTATTACATTGCTGGGATCTAAAAACAAGCGACAGTCCGCTTATACAAATTCATTTCCCTTGTAAAAGCGCATGCACATAATACAGAATAATATTAGAGTACAAGGTGATATGAGTCTATAGTGTAATGTATAAAATGAAACGATGAAAAATATTGAAGAAGAGCGAGAAAGAGGGAGGGAGGGGGCGAATAAATTTATGTAAAGCGTTTAGTCTGTAAGATAAATTTTTGCACTGATAAGAATATACGTTCATTATATTCAAAGGACTTATTTTCATCTCCATATGTAAGTATATCATGGTTAAGAGGAATATTTAAATCATATGAATATTTTCTTTGCCGTTCGAATCGTTTGCAGTGTAAAAAATACCTATAGTGGGATGTGGTCTCCGGGACTCCGCACACACAGTATAGATCGTGTTCAATGTTTTTGAGTGTAAGTGCTGCTTAAGTGAACTACAGTTTGTTCTTAATCGAGAGTGAAGGATTTGACCACGACGAGTTCCAACGTAATAATATTTGGGTACTTTGGAGTTTTGAAAGTTTTCTAATAGTTTACTTTTAGATATATTTAAACTGTAAGCATCTTGAATTTCGGACGACAGAGTATTCCACAGACGAGTGCAACTTGGATAAAAATTATTAAAATGGTGAGTGCTATGACAATTTATGGATTAAAAGTGTTGTCTGTTGCGTGTATTATAGTTGTGGTGTTGGTAGTATTGTTGTGGTATGGATTCTTGTAAGTATGCGGGTGTTAATCCAGATATTATTTTGTAGAATTGTATAAGTTTGTGATTTTCCCTTCTTTCCGAGAGCTTTTCCCAGTCGCATTCCTTATAAAGTGTATTAACGCTTACGAGGTTTGTGGTACCTGTTACTATTCTAGCAGCTTTTATCTTTATTTTTTCTAGTTTATATTTTAAATTCTGTTGGCAATTGTCCCAAATTATGTCAGCATATTCAAGCGAGGGGCGTATAAATGAAATGTAGAGGGTTTCCAGTGTCTTTCTGTCCAACTCAAATTTGCCTTTACGCAAAATATTCACTTTTATGGAAGCGGTATTTATTAAATGATCGATGTGATCTTGCCATTGACAAGTATTATTAAATATTAAACCGAGATGTTTATGGGTATTACATTCAAGAATAGGGTGGTCATTGAGATAAAGGGGAGGGTGATTTATGTTTGTATTGGATTTCCTACTAATAAGTAATGCTTCTGTTTTGATAGGGTTGAAGTAAACGAGCCATTTCTTTGACCATTCATGTATTTTCAAAAGGTTCTCATTTAAAATATTGGCTGAAGCAATAGGGTTTTCAACTGTAACATATACTGAAGTGTCGTCAGCATATAGTTTGAATGAGCAGTTTAGTTCCACGACTATATCATTTATGAATATTAAAAATAATAGAGGACCAAGAATTGATCCTTGTTGAACTCCTGCGTTTGTGTTCAGAAGAGATGAGCTAGTTCCGTTTATAACAACTTTTTGAGATCTGTTTGTCGTGTAGTTTTTAAGCCAAGTAGTAAGTTTCCCCCGATCCCTAAATTTTGAATTTTTACAATTAGACCCTTGTGCCATACTTTATCAAAAGCCTTACTTATGTCTAGAAATACCACCCTTACTTCTTTTCCATCATCCAGTGATTTACTAAATTGGTTATTAACATATAGGAGTTGGTTTACAGTTGAATCGCCTGGTATAAATCCTGATTGATGAGGGTTGAGGAGATAATTCAACATTATATAATTGTGTAGGTACTTATAAACACATTTTTCAAAAATTTTACTCATAATACATGATTAAGTAATGATATAGGGCGATAGTTTTCAACTTTTTGAGGCTCATTTTTCTTAAACATGGGTATAGCATTAGCTATTTTCCATTGAGAGGGGAAGGTACTTTTAAGAAGTGACGTATTAAAAACTTTACAGATGGGGGCTGATAATTCATTGCGGCCTTCTTTTAGAATGCGTGCGCTGATCGAGTCGTCGGGACTACTGGCTTTAGATAAGTCTAAACATTTTATGTTATCTTTAACATCATTTACTGTAATTGTAATGGAATCCAGCGAATTATTATGGTTATTATGGGGAAGGGTTGGGATGAGAGAACTGGAGTCGTCGACAGTGGATTGTGATGTAAAGTACTTGTTTAGGTATTTAGCTTTTTGCTTGTCGTCTGTTATAACAGTGTTATTATCAAGAATTATAGATTTGACATTTTGTTGAGAATTAGAATGACTAGTAAGGTTTTTCACAAGCGTCCACCATTTTTTACTGCCGAATTTGTTTAACTTTATTTTGGAACTGATTGATTTAAAATATTCGTATTTGGAGTGACGTAATAGGTTGGTTATTTTGTTTCTTAGGGTTTTAAATGTTGCCAAAGAACTGGGTCTTCACGTTTTTAGCTTGTTTTCTTGTTCTGTTTCTTTTTCTAATAAACCGTTTGATATTCGAATTTATCCAGGGTAAATCATTTGAATGTACTGTAATGTATTTGTTTGGAATTTTAGCAGACGCAATTTCGTTTATTTTGTCTGTAAGGGTTGTAACGTTTTCTTCTTTAGTGTTGTGATCTGTTAGTATGGAGTCCCAGTCTACTTCACTTAATTTCTGCCTATATAGGGGGTAATTGCGTTTGTCATATGACCAGATTTTACGTTTGAAGTTTAATTTGGTTATTTTTTGCTCATTGATTATTCCAAATATGGGACAATGATATCTAACATTTACGGTCATCAAAGGTTCCATGACATTGCAATACTCAAGGATACTTGGATTATTTGTTATAATAAGGTCTATAAGTGTTGCAGCGTTTTCAGACATGGAAGTTGGTTCTTTAATTAATTGAAACAGATCATAGTTCGTTAACATATCTTGTATTTTAAAATTTTGTGCATTAAGTTGATTTTCGTTAAAGTCTCCAGTAATGATTATATTTTTGATATTTGTTTCTATTGCCTGTTCAAATGATTGATCGATTAAATTCCACGTTTCTGCGTTACTGTTTGGTGCTCTATAATAAGTTCCTAAAAGGTATTTTTCTTTTTTAAAAATTATTTCCAACCAAATGCTTTCAAGTCCTCCAACTTCCGGGTCTGGTCTGCGTTTAGAATGAATATGTTCTTTACAGTACACAATAACCACCAGGTCCATCTACCCTGTCTTTCCTGTGCAGAGAACCAAAGCCATCTAACCTAATACTAGCGTCCGTAGTGTTACTATCATGTCTCTGTAAAGCACAGCACGTCAGAATCTTTGAATGTTCCATTTATTATATCCATTTTAGTTTTAATACTTTGTATGTTAAGGTGGGCAAATGAAAAAATGTGTCCAACATCATTGACCAGTATTCATTTTGTCTGGATATCATTGAAAAAAGTAAGTGTTTGACCAAATATGCATTATATTTTAAACGGATAGGTATGGAATAACTTGGGAAAATTATTGAAAATAGTAATAAAGTTGTTAGATCTCAGTATTTTTAAACAAGAGGTGTCCGAAGACAATGGAGTTAACTTGGTGGAATGGATAAAATCAAACATCTGAAGTATTATAATTCTTTTATCTGAATTCTCTATTTGTATTTCATTAAACGATTTATCTCTAATTTGCTCACATTTTAAGCTTTAAAATATGGTATTCTTCAAAGTCTCCAGTCAAAACTATGCAAGCTGAATATAAAAACTCTATTTCTCACCACTCACAAAAAAATATGGCTGAGGTTAAAAGGTTAATGCTTAGGCAATTGGCTGTCATGTCAAAGTCCTGGTAACAACGTACGGGTGTATTGTATCAATCATAAGGAATATACTTGTATAATGGGTAAGTCTCAAAATATATGCATGTGAAAATGTGCAAGTCTGCATATAAATAGTCCTGTCTGTCATCTGTATGGTACATTAGCCAATGAAGCAACCGACATGTGGTTATTTAAAATTAATGCGTGCTTAAATGGCACATGAAACTTTTTATATTGATTGCTAAAATATTGTCAGCGTTTAAAGGTTTATATGATGTTCTTTTGTAATGAGGAGTGACCTTAGCTGCATTAAGTTTATTTATTAGGGAAGGGGGGGGGCATTCATACTTACTGTATATATGACGTATATGTGACATAATTGTCCGTTTCTCTATTTCTCTAGAGGTTTGTAAGTAGTATAGGCGCTTTATATCCAAACTGAAAAGTCTTGGCTAGGAAAAAAAACCCTCCATGATTAGGATTTCTGTACCCATTGAAATAGTTTCTTTTGAATAATCTATGTTTATTTCAAAAACCAACTTTAACCACACCAATTAAGTACAGATTGTTACTCAATTAATAGTACTAATTCGGTATCGCATCTGTCTTACAATCTATATTTTTGTAATGTTAATGCATATAATGCATTACTTGTTACCAAGTTTTATTGTACATTTCCTTGATGACTTCTGCCCTACAGCTAAGTCAGATGTCTTATTTTCCCTTTCCCTTTTAACATGGCTATATATGCAGTTCGAAGCAAACTATACCAAGAAACAACAGAAATCAATGAAGGGGGGGGTTGGTTGCCCTCCTTTTTTCAACAAAATTTACAAGTCATATATAGATTATAGATACTGTCAAATAATAAGAGTACAAGTCCAGATTTAGTACATAAAACGGCCTTCGGAATTCCTGGATTCGCCACTGTACGCTCTCTTGGACAGTTATTCCAGCGAGCTAATTTAGTTTAAATGTTTTAGTTCAAAGAGGTCTTGGTATGGTGATCAACACTACAATACGGTAAACGATTATAATAAATTTTCAATCACCTGTTTTCTTCATTGCAATCACAAAATTAACTGTCACAGGTACGGGTTTCAGTTATACACTGATTTCCTGCTTATCAGTGTATTTATATTTCTTTATCAGAACTGAAGGTATCATTCAATATACAGAAAATTTTAATGGCGACTTCGAAAGAAAAGAAATATGATTTAACGTCATGCCCTATATGTCTGGAAACGTACACAAGTCCGAAATGTTTACCATGTTTACATAATTTTTGTGAACAATGCCTACAAACATTTATCAACAAACATATTACTAAGGCCGACTCCGGATATGGAATACTCTGTCCTTTATGTAGGCTTTTTGTGAAGAAACCCGATCATACATCAGCGCACGAATGGGCTAAAGAGTTTTCCGGGAATCATCTTATTAATAGTGTCATCGACATGGAATTACTGCAAACACTTCAACAGAATTGTCATGAATGTGCAAGGGAAACAGAAACCGAAAGTGCGCATTCCTGGTGTTTAAACTGTAGCGAAGCGTTGTGCAGATCATGTGAGCGAAATCATCGTCGAAACAAATCAAGTCGTGGTCATAAATTGATTGACATCGAAGACATCACATCAGATGACAAACAGCTACAGACGTCGGATTTATTTTGCCCTGATCATCCTGAAAAAGTTTTAGAGGCGTATTGTTCCGACCATTCCATGGTGTGTTGTACGTCCTGTGCTTTACTGAAGCATCGAAAATGCGAAGATGTGGGGACTATCGAAGACGCTGCCACCAAACTGAAAAACTCCGGTGAACTAGAACAACTGCAGTTGACGTTCGAAAATATGAGTAAACATATTAGGAAAATTATAGATAACCGGAAACAAAACATACGAGATATTCAAAATAGTATCTCCGATATCAGGAAAGAGATTGACGAATCATTTGATTTACTCATTAAAACTCTTGAAGGACTTAAAATGTCTACATTGGGTGAATTATCGGCAACTGAGAAAGATGTCATTCCTGAGCTGAAATCTGAATCAGAAGAAGCTACTTGTAAATTATCTGCCTTGGAAAATAACATCCGTGTTGTAGAATCCAGCTTAAAGCATGCATTCCCCGCCGTTCTCCTTAGCACGGCCAACAAACTCTCGGAACAAAAAACCGTGCTAGAGGATTTCATCAAGCAATCGGAGTCTACAATGAAGGAGATATGTATACACTACGTCAAGAATGAGAAACTGACGACGTTACTACACACCGTTAGGGACTTCGGCCGATTGTCAATCGAGAAAAGTAATATGAATATCCCATGCCATTGTGCAACGTTGTCACAATCTAACCCTGTTGATATGCTCAATGTATCAGCGACATTATCCAAATCTGTTGATTTCCCGATTCACATCCCAGGAATAGCAGTGTTCAATGATGGGCGTATAATTATCTCCCTTTGGATAAAAAAGGAGCTAGCGCTACTAGGATCAGACTTCACTACTCTATCTACTCTGTCGACAAGAGGTTGCCCATCTGGTATCCAAATGTTCACGGACACAGATGGGGCCGTTGCTATAACTGGTTCATGTCATTTATTGTTCAGAGTTAATGGTGACACTATTATAGAGACAAACAGACTCCAAGTTCCAGTGTCGTACGACTTTATCTACCATAAGGACCATTATTACATAGGAAGTTATAGTAAGATCATAGTTCGGGACAGTTCATTTTGTTGCATACGTGATATAGGTGTCGACGGTAATCTGAGGTGTATAGCGGCCCGAGACGACACTACGTTATGTTACACTTTATATGGAGGATCCACACTATTCTGCACCACCCTTGATGGTACCACTGTGTTCCGGTACTCGCATGACAAGCTACGAAATACGAAAGGAGTTACGTTAGACCACGCCGGTCATATCTATGTATGTGATTGGCAGACCAGAACCGTGCATCAGCTGACACGTGACGGGAAGCTGCAGAGGATTATCATTGATAACATGCCGGATCAACCGTACAGTATCAGTTTCAATGGACGCTGTAATCAGGTCGTGATAGGGTGTCGTCGTTCTTTATTAGTGTACGATTTAAAGTGAATTTTATGTGGCACACTTTCTTTTTTTCTGGGAAAGGGGAGGGGGGGGGGGGTGGAGACAGAGTTCCGGAAACAGTAATGTTAAGTATGAGCTATACAGACGTTAAAATTAGGTTGTAATAAGATGCAAATCTTTTAGTGTACCATTTAATCAAACTCGATATTGCAACGTTTCAGAGTATTACTTTTTCATACTTTTTTCTTGCCATTTTGTGAATAAAAATGTATAATATGAAAGTTTGGTGTTAAACTTTCGCCTCGTATTTACTAGTAAAAATCCAGATTTGGCACCAAAAATGGCCGAGTAGTTTGGCTAAAACATACGTGAAACCCCACCCCACCCCTATTCGGAAATCCTAGATCCTCCACTTATTCCTATCTTTGGTGTAAAATGAATATATAAATGTACACTATGAAAGTTTGGTGTTATCACATTATTAATACTTTGATAGATTACAAACGCTGTCTATTTATAATCTGACTTCAACATAGGAAGTATCTTTTATGTCATTCCCAGGAGCGGATTTAGAGGGGCCCCGCCCCTCCCTTCTTTCGCATGTATAACATGTATCATTTGCAGATAAAATAAATCTTATATTCTCTTAGACCTATTCATACGTAAACTATACTAGTATATAATATCAGTTTATCACCCATACTCTTTATTAGTTTGAGTGAAAAAACCCTGATCCGAAATATTAAACAAATGTATTAATTGATTTAAAATTAGAGTTTGGATCCGTTTTGTGTAGCGATCATCGTGAGGGGATCAAACTTTAATTAATTTGATTTTTCGTAATTCAAGACTTCACAAATGACAATGACAAAATTGAGTGCATATATGTATGCTTATAAAAACAATTAACTTTGTAACACATTTATCCTCCGTAATTTTGAGCTCAAGTAGTTTATTTCAGAAACATATATACAAATCTCTCTTTATTTTTTCTCTTGAAAAAAAGTTAGTAAACGTATCAATTCAGAAAGAACACGGCCATTTAAAGTACAGTCGCGAATCCAGAAGTTTTGTTGAGGAAGGGTCTACCCTCAATGAGTATTCCGAGAAGCTGGTTTACATCCATTTTTATTTTGTATCATTACTTATTCTGCGTGGGAAAATAAAAAGAAGAGTCATGTTTGCCTAATTTCAGAATGGGTCCAGATCCCCGATCCTCTCCCTGGATTCGCGCATGAAGTATTTCATTTTGATACTATGGTGAGAAATTTCAGTCAGCACACGAAAAGCCAAAATATGTGAAAAAACCCAATATAACTATAACTATAATGTATGCTCGTGTGAAGGAGTAATGCACCAAAAATTACCAAATTATGATTTTGTGAGTGCACCCTAGCAGTCTGGGGCTATACTTTAAGGGAACACAAGTTACGGCGAGATACATGTGCATGTGCACTTCGTAACGTAAGAAGAAGAATGCACTACTTGTTTCGGCACGACTTGTCTACTTTTACAGTATAGTTTACTTTCGTTTTACGTTTTATGTTCATGTGTGAATAAAGAACATGATGCAACTGCGGAAAGAAGTCCAGGAGGAAATAAAAAAATATTTCAGTGATGAGGTAGAATTATCCCTTTGTGGTTAAGAAATTTTAAAATAATTCAAAGGGAATAAGGGAACTACTTTTTGATTTCAAGTGGGAGGGAAAGGGGGGGGGGTATCATTATGGCAGATGCAGTTTTCATTACACAGTTTCTGAGGTTCATTAAAGTCTAAAGATGAATACTGAAACAAAAGATTTTTAGTAGGTTCTGTCACAAACAAAAGAAAAGATAGTCCAAAATGTCACACCCGACGTCCCAAACTTACACCCACACAGCCATAGGCCTCATTTCTGTTGAAAGGACTCGGCTCATACTTTACCACTTATGAACTGAAACGTTTCAGTAGAAATTACCACAGACCCTATGCCAAATCTTGCAGGTAGTCTAAACATCGAAGAGTGCTTAAAAGGAGACAAAATATAGTTGCGAAAAGTAGTGATGATATTATCAAAATATGATTGATTGATTGATTGATTTTTGTTTAACGTCACACCACGAATATTTCACGTATATGGTGACGGCATCTGCCTGATGCGGGGCATACAAATTTTGACCTTTGCAACAGACCCACCCGAAGCAGTGAGGGATCTTTAACGTGCCATGCATACCACGACACGGGGCCTTGGTTTTTACTGTCTCATCCGAAAGACAGGACACCGGCATGACCAGAGTGGGAATCGAACCCCGGCGTCCCGATTAGGAGTCCAGCGCGATACCAATAGGCCACGCCGGCTTTATCAAAATATGCCAAGAGATATATATCAAAGATGAATCAAATATGTACTTTGTGTAAACTGAGCAGATTCAGTGAGATAACTCAGGCCCAAGGTCTGCTCAATGCAGACAGTTTCTAATCTGGTCCATGTGCTTAGCGTAGAATCCATAAGTTTTACGTCCATTTTTTTCATGGTACACCTACATCCAACGCAAAACAAATTAGTTTTATTCCTTATCATTTAATGCCTTTCCAACATGTTTTATATTTTCAAAAATTGGTATGTTATCTCTACACTACTTCCCAACATCTCAAAATTTATACTGCGGTGGTGTGAATATTGACGTCGAAGTCACAGAAACGCGGAAACTATGTCGTCACAGAAAAAATTTGTGGATGAGATATCACTGATTTTTAAACCAATTAATTTAAACCAAACAAAATATGTGTCACATGTAAAATTAAATGATTACACATTAATGTTAATTATGACGTAACATAACAGTTTGTATAAGTGTTATTATTTCAATGTTTGAGGCCTCAAAGACAAAATGCATTGTGCTTACGGGCTTAGAGGAGAGATGGTGTAGTGCATAAAGTGTTAATTGGACTTGTGACTTGTGCCTCACTAGATATGGGTTAAAATCCTGTCAATACTCAGATAAAAATTTTTCATTTTCAATTTCTTATTCAAAATACCACTTCTACTCTCTCTCCAGCTTCGGCAGAGTAGTGGCCAGAGTGAGTATATCTGATGTTGTGACAGAGTAGTGGATTCTGCACACAAAAGAGGAGGATGTGCAATAGAATTCGACTCCTTAAAAAAAGACGGGGTTGGCTATAAAGTACTTCTAAGGGGAACGACCTGGTGATAACACTCTGTAATGGTCACTTGGTCAATGAGTTCCTAGATACTTATAAGATCAGTATAGCCGACTGATCTAACAGCTAATTAGGTCAGAAGAGAAAATATGCATGTTTGCTGTAACCTAACTGACCCAAATTTTAGGTCCATACTCTAAACTTTTTTAATGTACTGGTACTTTTAGTAGAAAATTATTGAATAGTTGCCTTAAAATGTAGTTTTTGATATCCAGGGGATAATTGTTTGAGCAATAAGTACTTGTCACTTGTGAGTGGTCTAAATGCATTCTAGTTGCCATCAAACATTGATTTAGTAATAAGTAAAATATTGACAGAAAACAAAAAAACTTTTTTTTTAAATACTGATCTACCAACCAAAATTTTTTTCAGCATTTTATAGGAAACTTGTATATTGTTTTGTTAGGCCTAAATTAATTTAACAACACCATTTTGATTAATTTTACGGAAGTGTACATATGACATGTACATGCTTCCTTCGATATTTCTTGATGCCTGCAGAAACACAGAGTTTTCCTCCGTCAAAATGTGTCAAGTACATGATGGCATTGCAGGAATACTTCAATTTTAACAATGTTATGATCTAATGAGCGCTAAACAGAACTAGACTCAGTGTGGTAGCCATTGAGTCATTCCATTCATTGTTATGAATGGACAATTTTATTCTTGGGTGAAAATCTTCAGGACACTTTTTATCTTATTATTAAATTATACAGCTATAACTTCTACAAAAATACTCCACAAAGGAATGATAAGGTTTTCTTTGTATTGTCTCAGTCCCATAAACTTAACTAAGGCCAATTATAGCTGTAAAAAAGTTGAAAGTCTATTTAAAATGATTATCACAAATATGAAAATTCAAAACCTCAGTATTTCACAAACGAAAAAGTATGAGTGCCTTTTACAAGGAGGTAGAAAACAAACATCACTGAAGTTTCAGTTTCATAATTACAGGAAGCAGATAAAAAATTACAAAATTTAATGGAGAGATTGGGAACACCACCAAAGTTCACCACGCTGAGACTGAATACCATGACAGATGATCTAGAGAGTGTGATAATGTCTGTAATGGACAACATTGTGAAGGTAAGAGGTTAGGAGTACTTTGTCTTCAAAGAAAAATATATAATGAGGATAAAAAGCTAGAACATTGTTTTTAAAGCCAGGTTGCATTGCCAGATTGCTGCATTTTAGTGGTTCTTGTACTGATTGAAGACCAGAAGAGTGTAGATTATTCGAAAGTTTTACCCAGCATCTGTTGTCCATAACTTTTTGTTGTTAGAAATACTCATTCTGTATCGTAAGTTCTATGGATATGAGATATTAACTGGATGATAGGATATTACTGGTTGTTGGTCTCGAGTAAAAATGAGAATCATTTAATATTTAAATGGTCAGCATGGCAGACATCTTGAAAATGTTTTAGTAACTATTTCTACTGAATGGTAGTCTTATTGGTATGGGACCATAATTGGATCATCGATAGTGGATCTTTTACAAAAATCAGACTTGTCTAATATTTATTACGGCCATCAAGATATCCGTCTTGAAAACCTTAACAATCTCATTAAAATATCAATTAAACATTTTGTCTCAGAGTTGTCTTTTATGCCAACAATAGAATGTCTGTTTTATTCACGAAAACCTAGTATATTGAGCCATTTTATCTATTAATATATATATATTTTGTGTGTGTGTGTGTGTACATGTACTTGTATGCAATACTAATATTGATTTGTTTGGGACAAGTCTGTCGTTTTGAAATAGAAGACAAGAATTTTATAAAATATTCCGCTAAAATTCACATATATATTGATGTTGTTCAAGTAATCTAGTTATTTTATTGTTTTAATTTATTCTATAGTCCTACAAAGAAAGAGGACGTCCTGCCCCTGTGATGTATCAACACCAGGTCCTTAAAGAAGTCCTGGTCATAGAGAACAGAGGTCCTGCACTTAATATAGAAAGGGTAAGACGGGCAAAGCATCCTTAGAAGTGAAATCCTTCTCCAAGCCATGAAGGCTTATCAGATTGGAGCATATAGTCGGTTTTTATGGTACAAATCTTGTCCGAGTCAGACCACTCTAAAGCAGAATATCAGAACATCGCAGGTTAAAACAATAATAAGAAAGACACCCTGTCACAATTCTGTCTGATCTTATTAATGTTATCATAGTGTGTTTCCCTCTGAAAAGCTACGAGAGATTTTCATCGCAGGTTAACTTTCTAGCCATAAAAGGTACAGCTTTCCAGCTAGGTAGACTTATCATTGTGGAAAAAATGTTGTGTCAAAGAAGATAACTAAAAAAAAAAAAGTTGCATTGGTGAGGTCGAAACAATTTTTTGATTACATGCACAATACATTAACCAGTTTGCCATGAGCACTAAACCTTCTATTGATGTAGATATATACACAATTAATCTTTTTCATATTTATTCATCTGTGGATTAAATGCCTGAAATATAATGTTTTGCTATGCAAAGTTGCTTCATTTGATTGTGACGTAACAACCCAAGCATTAATGACATATGAATATTCCAGCAGAATGTACTTCGTTGCACAGAAGAACCCTTATGTCATGCAAAATTTTTGTATTCATGTACAAGCTGTCAAGCAGACCAGTAATATCAATTAACAGCATATTGACCATTACAACCTTTCAGCAATAATTCTCAGTTATGGCATTTAAATTCAATGAAGATAAAGGAACAATGTTTTTATTATTTTAATTTACACACAGTGTTATTTTAATTGACATAGTGTTGTCATATCTGTTGATTTCTTCTCCTGTCCTCAAACTTTAACATTGGCCAAAAAGCTTTTTTTTTTTTTATAGATAGGACTTTGATAACCTGCATGTATATTTCTAATAATAATGTGTTTTCACTGTAGCAGAATTTTATATCTGGGGACTTAGACATTTGACTTTTCTTTTGATCTAATTTATACTAAACTCATGGATTTATTTTCTTGTTGTCCCAACCTTATCTATACTAAAAAACAGATGGATTTATTTTCCTGTTGCTTTTGATGTTTCAGATGAAGAATGAGATCATTGTAGACATACATTGTGGTATGGCTGTGTTGAGGGGAGCTGATGTCTTTGTTCAAGGAATTCTTGGAGCACCTGCAAGTACATGACATAATATTAACAGTTAGGTCAATGATTCAATCATCGCATGAACCAGTCAAATTATCACCTCGTTGCAAGGCGGCTCAATGATGATTTGATTGGTTCATGCGACTCAGGGAATTACTGGGCAATAAAACATGGCTAGGTAGTTGTTATTTCTTAAATGTTAACACTTAGGTCAGTCATTCAATCACTGCAAATATATAGCATAATAACAATTAGGTCAAATATTTAATAACTAAAAGACACCTCTATATATCAATGTCATACTAAGTTTTAATTGTGTCATCTATTGCGTGGAACTGTAGTCTCACCTCTGTTGAAAGGAAGATGTAAAAGTGACCTTTATTTTGAGGTGACCTTGATATATAGGTGACCTTTAATAGCAGTGATCTCTTAATAAAGGTGACTGTTTAGATAAATGTCACTATACAGTTACTCAGACCACTTTTCAAATCAAATTTCCAGCTGTTGGTTTCAATTGAATTAATTTGTTCTGTTCTGGTTCTCAATTGTTTCTCTTTTTTTTTCTAATTTGTGTATTCCATGGAATGTATTGATAAGGGGAGCAAACAAAATAAGTTTTTTATCATTCAAGACAATCATGTTATACATAAAGTAGTGATATCAGTATATATAAGATTGATCAATTTTCAGTTTTAAAACAAAGGAATGAGTTTGAAAACCAACAAGGACTTTAATGGTTTTGTTGACCTAAGACTTAAAAAAACTGTTTGTCATCTCTAATCACCTCTATCATATAAAAATTCCAGTCCCATTCAAGGTAAATAGGAAGATGTGCTAGTGGAAGTCCAAAGTCAGGACTTTTCACCACATACTCAGGTTTTCCTCATTACCAAGAGAATCAGACAGGTTGAAAATAGATAGGACAAAACTTCTAAGAATTAAAATTCTCATTTTGTTCAAAAGGCAATATATATATAAAAGAAAGATTTTAATTACAGTCTGTATTTAAAATCATCCATTTTTATGGAAATATGAAACCTTCCATGATATCTTTTTATCATTATTACAGAAATGACAGCTGAGTCCAAGGTATCTGTGTATGCCGATTTGGAGGGTACATTTCTTAAAGGTCGCACAAAGGAACATAATGACAATAAACTGTTTATAGGCAATGGTATTGTACAGTATAGTAGAGATCAGATTTTCAAATCTGATTTACAATTAAGGTGGGTATTTTTTTTATATTTCATAAATACTTGAAAGGTTACCTTCGCCAGAGGCTTAAGTGAAGGAATACTATTCCCTTTTGTTCATTGTCTATCTGTTGGGTATGGTTCGTTAACATTTCAAATATTCAATTCTTTTATTAAATATCTATAGAGATTTGATCAGAGTTGTGAGGAAGAACTACTCAAGAGTTCCTTGCTTTGGAGTTTTGTTTTGTTTTTTTTTTTCAGAGAGGCATGTTATTTGAATGATTGTTAAGAGATGTTGGGTCTTTCTAAATAATAACATTACTTTTTCACAACAAAAAAATAAGAAAAGGAACCTTACACAAACTTAGCAAGAACAAAACCCCCTCCATTTGGAAGATGTACTTTTTCTCACCCCCCCCCCCCCCCCCCCTCTTCACTGCTAAAATGAAAAACGAATTCCTCTTTTCATCAAATTGCAAATTTCACAATATATTGGTTTTAAATCTCTGGTTATTCCACAATGATTATTCATATTGGCTTTCTCATATTTGTATCTTACAATAAACTTCAAACCCTATGAAACGAAATAATATCCAAAATTTGTCACCGTGATCAAAGGCATGATATGTATAAATGATTTATACTATCTGTCTCACTGTGGAAAGAAGTGTGGTGCATAAGTGTACTTATTTGAAGCTCTTTCAAGCATGGATATGGTCAGTATTTGGACAAGTGGAAAGGTCTGCAATTGGGAGCAAATGGAAATGTTTGCCATTGTGGCTGCCGTGGTCAGTGGTCAGAATTAGTGGAAAGTCCGAAAGTGTAGCTGTGTGATCAGAGTGAGTAGAAAGTTCTGCAGCCATTGAGCTGCTGGACTTGGGGGTCAGTGGTCAGAGTAAGTAAAACAGGTCCGCCAGTGTAGCAGCAAGTCAGTGGTCAGACCCAGTGGAAAGGTGTGCCAGTGTAACTAGTAGGGTCAGCAGTAGGAACCACAGGTTGTAAGGTCACCTGTATGTGTATGTTGATGGGAACGAGTGAAAAAGTCTCCCATTGTACCTGCTGGGGTCATTAATCAGAGCATGTGGAAAGATCTGACAGTGCAGCCACTGTGGTCAGTGGATTGCTCTAAGTACCATGGTTTCCTTCACCATAAATCATTGGCCCTGTATATACTAACATTGGTTTACTTAGCTTATTCATATTTGCAGCGGTGTTGGTGTACTCATGACAGAACCACTTTACAATGCTCCTAGTCTACACAATACACCTTCACACCTGGTCTTCCCACAAAACCTTCCGTCTATCGTTTGTACAGCTGTTTTAGATCCACAACCAGGGGAAGTAATTCTTGACATGTGTGCTTCACCGGGTGGAAAAACAACACATATTGCAACCAGAATGAAAAATATGGTAATTTTTAATACATTAAGTATACTAGTATATCAAATGATACCACTGAGTTTCAAATGTTTTTAGGTGAGTTGAGTTTGGGACAAGAGCTGTTGGTCAGTGCAATAAATTGCAGATATTGATTTTGCTATATTATTTTGATTATTTGGTATGTCTGATGACAATAGACGGTTTTACAGTTTAACATGATGTAAGGGGCCTTATACCAGACATGCTACTTTTTGCCGGGACTTTCATTATGACGTGCATGCTAGCATAGTAATGTCAGAGTAAAATGACACAAAATTTTACAGCAAATTATTGTACAACTGGCATGGAATGAAGTATAAGATCAAAAGGAAAAAGGTCTATTAAAAAAATTCAAACTTAAGGTATGTATAAAATCATTTGTTTTTCTCTTTTTTTGGTTTTACAAAACAACAAAAAAAGTTAACCTTGCCTGATTTCTCAAACCATGAGTATATGTGGTATACTTATGACATCAGTCATATGACAGAAATCATGTGAGAAAAGTCATATGACAAAAGACACATGACAAAAGTCTCATGACAAGTCATATGACAGATGTGTTCTGACAAGTCATAAGACAAATGTGTTATGACAAGTCGTATGACAAACATGTTATGACAAGTCATATGACAAATGTGTTATGACAAGTCATATGACAAAAGTCTTATGATAAAAGTTCATCTTCAGTCTCTCTATATAATCATATCATCAACAAATAAATCTATGCAATACTTAATAAAAATACTGCATAAATATTCACTTTCATTTCAATTCTTTCTGTTATGTACATTCATTGCAGGGTCGACTTGTGGCATTAGATAAAACAGATAACAAGGTGGAAAAAATTAAGCATAATGCTGATAGTTGGAATTTGAATCTTATTGAAGCATATCCATATGATGCTGCAAAAGCAGTGGATGATAAAGCAGGTATCTAATTAAGCATTTCATGATTATCACGTTTAGATAATAATGCAAATATGATGTCAAGGTATGAATATCACACAGGATTATCACTACATAAGACAGTTCTAATTTCTCTGGTGCCAAGCCACTGAGAGTTTCTATGTTGCCAAGCCAATGAGAGTTTCTGTAGTGCCAAGCCAGCAAGAGTTTCTATGTTGCCAAGCCAATGAGAGTTTCTGTAGTGCCAAGCCAGCAAGAGTTTCTTTGGTGCCAAGCCAGTGAGAGTTTCTATGATGCTAAACCAGTGAGAGTTTCTGTGGTGCCAAGCCAGTGAGAGATTTTCTGGTGCCAAGCACCGAGAGATTCTCTGGTGCCTAGCCACTGAGAGTTTCTATGGTGCCAAGCCACTGAGAGTTTCTATGGTGCCAAGCCACTGAGAGTTTCTCTTATGCCAAGCCACTGAGAGTTTCTATGGTGCCAAGCCACTGATTTTCTGTGATGCCAAGCCACTGAGTTTCTGTGAAGCCAAGTCAATGAGTGTTTGTTCGGTACTTAGCTTGTGAGAGATTCAACGGTGCCTAGCCTAGGGTATCTATGATGCTGTTTTGCCTGTGTGAGTTTCTATGGTACCATACCAGTGAGAGTGTCAATGGTCACAAGCCAGTGCAATCTTTAAAGGTATTTGATTAAAACTTGGTATATTACTTTCTATCAATGAAAGTCAGTACTGGTTAGCATTTTGGTATCATTGCTTTGGATTTGCTACAGTTATGCCCCTTGAACTTAGAAATCTTCAAGGATTTGACAGTTTTCCGGATTTCTTTATGCAGTGTTTCAAGGTATTGGATTGTAATTTGGCCATTCATTCAAATTGATCCCCTTCAAGTAAAGCGATGGCCGTATTATGCCACGCTAGGCGCTACTCTTGTTGTTTTGTATCATGATAGTCATGAGCAAATATGTCTCCTATTTGCCCCACACTGCTATATAAAATGCATTAGTGTTAGCATTGTTATGATTTAGCACAACAGGGTTGGCGTTACTGTGGGGTTTTTTTCTTCAAAGCATGTCCGTTATAAGGACTCTTCCCAATGGAAATTTCATTGATTTTTCATAAAAATTGTCTAAATTTTTCCCAAACATTGATCTTTTAGCTTTATACAAACAGGACAAAAAATTCGAAAATGAAAAGTAACAGGCACCTTTGAAAAAAAATACCCGAAAAACACTGCTAAGGCAACTAAAATATAAGTCCTGTTACAATAAATACACATTCGTTATTGAAATATAGAGTCAGTATAGCTCAATCAGTTGGGTGTTTGGCCTGTGACTAAGAGGTCCTGGGTAAGGGTCCGGCCAAAGACTTTTCGGTGTCCAGTCTTTCGGAGGAGACAGAAATATTGAGATTTTGTGTCACAGTAGACGTGACAGGTAAGAGATCCCTCACTGTCTTAGGTGGGTTTGTTGCAAAGGTAAAAATTCTGTGCGTCAGGCAGATGCCATTACCATGTTGATGCGATGATTTTGGACTACCATAAGATAAGAATCAGACATACAAAGAAAGGCACACATATTTAAATACCTGATTGTTATAATTGTATTGTAATCATATGAAATAAATCTAGGGTCCACTTGCATGTTTTATCTACTACATTGGCATAATGTGAAATATTTTAACTTTCAGATGATTCTGGTGGACCACCTTACCCCAGTAAAACTTTTGACAGGATCCTGTTAGATGGCCCCTGCAGTGCACTGGGTCAGCGACCCTCTCTAAAGAACTCCATGTCTCTTACCGCTCTCAAGTCTCATCCTAAAGGGCAGAGGCGAATATTTGAAGCTGTAAGAACTTATGTGTGATTATTGGTTTGAGAGTTGATTGGAGTCAACCTTTTAAATTGAATATGATTTGGTTGATGTTGGCAGTTGCATGTCTGTGTCTTAGGACATAGGACTCAATTTAATATACCTGCTATCTGAAACATTGCAATTTCTCCATACAAAAAATCGAACATAATATGTTATGGTAGAAAATATCAATTGATTTTCCAAGAATTTCTGACACCATTACGCATGTATATTTTGAATGGTTTTCTTTAAGGAAGCAAAGTTTATTAAATGCTCCTTTTCCCAGAGTTAATATTCCACTCATACAGCCACTTAGTATTTTTAATTTTTATGTAAGTTTCAGGATATGGATATATTCTTTTTTAGGCTGTTGAGTTACTGAAACCTGGTGGAACACTTGTTTACAGTACATGTACAATTACATTTGAAGAAAATGAAGAACAGGTTGCATGGGCCTTAAATAAATTTCCTTGTCTATATTTGGCAGAACAGGTGATAAAAAATTATAGATCCCAAAATTAAAAATCAACAATATTATGTTACAGACCTATTTAGATGTATATCTGTGTATTAAGCAGATCCCACATATTTATTCTCTATAGATATAAAATAACATAAAATACTCAATATCCACAAATTTTCGTCCACTGGGCCTTCATCAAGTGGATTTTACACTGGGCCTATTTAACCAGCAGTCTATGATTTTACTTACAGATTTTGTTATTTTTTGTTTCCACTTGATAAAGACCTGTGGGCATCAAGTATTTCTTGTTGTTTATTTATTTCACACTTCCCTTCGAAGGACATTTTATCTTTTCTATTTTGCATAAGTTTCTCTTTTGTTGGGTTTGTTTAGGTTTAATGTTGCTCTCACCACTCTGGTCAGTCCATCTGACTTGAAAATTTCAGATTTAAGCCAAAATCTCAGCAATCTCCCCAGTTTTACCATAACTTGAGGGTGTATTGGTCTTTACTGAAGGGTATATTTCCAAGGTCAAGATCACAGTGAACCTATGACCAAATGCTGTACGACTTCACTGACACAAGGGGTATCATGTCCCATTTTGATTGTGGTAATTTGGCATGTAAAAACTATACCATCTCCAACAAAACTGGAAAAAACAACTATGAAAGCCCTTTTAGATAAAACTACATTGGTGATGAAATATCTGTTATCCATGATTGACCCTTGCTGTTGCTTACTATATCATTGTTATTATCCATTGTTAGTCCCTCCGTCTGTCCATAACTTCATTACTGTGACTAACCAGGTACACACTCAATGTCACAGATTTATTGTACTTTTTGCACTTATTGATCAAGATATGATGAGGAATCCTATTGATTTGTAAGGTACAAGATAAAAATTATAGCTGATTGAAGAGGACATACCATCTTGTATGTCCTCTTCAATCAGTACAAAATGATAATTAATAAAACACTTTGTGATTTCTTAACTATCATTCACCACACATCAGTAGAAAATTAAATCTCTTAATATTACATGTATATACATGTATTCTATTGGTACACATTGAATATACCTGTGCCTGTATTTTGTAATTTCATTGCCTTTTAGGTACCTCATCTGGGTAGCAAAGGACGTAAATGTCAAGGACTTTCACAGGGTGACCTTGACATGCTACAGATGTTTGACCTTGCCTTACTGAATTCTGAGGAAGACGGGAATGTTGACACTGACACTATTGGGTTTTTTATAGCAAAGTTTAAAAAGAAATCTAGTGAAAATAAATCATGAAAAAAATTAAAATGCTTCAGTCATACTTTAGAAAAGATGCATTGTGCTGTTTTTTTTTTTTTGGTTTATTATTGTCCTAGATAAGTAGACTGTACTCTGTTGAAATATAAATTCTCCTTAAAGAATTTGCACATACCTTAATTTGCCTTAATGTGAAGGAAGAATCAGTATCGTGAAAGATTACATATATTTTCTTTTCTGGTGAATATTTTCTCTTCATATTTGGAATAAAATATATTGGATACAGTATCACCTGAATAAAGCAAAGAAATTGAAACCTTTCCATGTAAACTTTGCTGCGAAAAGACAAAGAAAATGTGTATTTGCAATATTGCTGGCAATCCTGCTGCATTATTCATAATTAAATTAGAGTTATCTTTCTTGTCATCAACTGCATTTTATTTGAAAAACTCTTTAGTGCAGATATATTAAGTTTTGCGAGCCGAATATATGTCCTTGAAACTCTGATTACTTATACATTCAGGGTTCAAATCCCAAACTGTTAATAAATTTTCACCTTTCCATCACTTTAGTAGTATTTTAGTAGCATTTTAGTCATTATGATGATTTTGACAATACATTCTTGAGTCCAAAATAGTCATTTTAATACCATATGATGTATATTGGAATTATCAAAATTATCCCTGATAGTTTAAGAATTATTATTTCTTTATCTTGGCATTGCTTTTTTAAAGATCTCTTTAGAAATGTAATGAGAATTAATAATCTTTTATCATTTTAAGAAACTAATTGTAGCTCCTTGATTGTCTTTTTAACAAACCACTGAAGATACAGATGATGTCATTTGCATATCGGATAGTCCAATATTTAAATTCTTGTGGATTTCATGCTTAATTTCATTTACATCCGTTCCTTCAGTATCCACTGGACTGTTTGCATTTCCAATTACGACAATTATATCATTATATCAGTTATTTTTATACCTTACATGCTCGTAAAACTTACTCCTTCTGTAGTATGGACCTTGAGAACGATTCTCGAAGAGGGTCTTTGTCGAAAACCCATTATCGATCTCAATATGCTTAACTAAGAGAGTAAGCAGGGTTTCCAAAACGAGGGTTTGATTTCAACGTTTTTCCTTTCCTCTGATGTCGTATAGTTCAAACACTTTCTATATAATATTAGTCCATTTTCTCTTTGTGTCTGCAATGTTGAATTATATGTGTACGGTATTTGGTATTCAAGTAGGAAGCAAGACTCGAAACCTTAAACAATCCTTCCTCAAGGGCACTATCTCCCACACATTGAATCCATCTAGCAAACATTTAGGACATTTATTCCTCCAGGACACTTAGTCTACATGTTGAATACATCTTGGCCAAAATTGAGACATTCATTGCTTCAAATCACCTATTACCACACGTTGAGTACATTTAGTCAACTCTGAGATATTTATTCCTCCAGGGTACGTACTCCAACATGTTGAATGCACCTAGCCAACATTGAGACATTCATTCATCAAAGACACCTAGTTCCATACATTGAATGTATCCAGTCTAACTTGAGACATTAATTTTCCAGAAGGCACCAAATCCAACACATTCAATACACCTAGCCAACAATGACACATTCATTGCCCCAGGGCACTAAGTCAAACACGTTCTAGATACATTTATCCAACATTGCGACATTGCTCCATGGCATCTAGTCCCACACGTTGAATACATGCAGCCAAACTTGATACATATATTGCTCCAGAGCACTGAGTTCCACATGTTGAATGCATTTAGTCAAATTTCAGACATTCATTGCTCCAGGGAAACTTGAAAGATGTACTACTCCAGGACACCTTGTTCCTCACATTGAATACCTCTAACTAAACTTAAGATGTTCATTCCTTCAGGACGCCTAGTATAGCATGTTGAATACATCTAGCCAAACTTTAGACATTCATTCCACCAGGGCACCGAATCCCATACGTTGAATACATTTAACAAATGTAAAGGTGATGGATAAATCCAAACCAAGTCCAAAAATCATGAACCCAAAGGACATACGAAATCAGTGAAAATGAAAACAAATCAGAAAACAACGAAAATTGTCTACTTGAAGAGCATATGTGAACCCCCTTGATGAAGTGAGATCAGGTGTCCGGGGAAAGTGAGCATCTCCTGCTTGCTAGCAACACCCGTCACATACACCCAATAGAAAGTGTCAAATCGTGTAAATTCCATATATATTTTATATAGAGAAGTCAAAGTAGGTAACCTTCTAGTATAGAAGGTGTCAAATCTGTGTAAAATGATCGGAATTGGTCTCAGTCCAGAATATCATTTAAAAGTCCGGGTAACGAGATATCATATTGTGGTCTCGTAAAGACCATAGAACTTGTTCAGTGACGTTGTTAGTCTAGTACATATATAACCATGGTTGAGTTGCTTATCTGAAAGTCGCCTAGCCCTCGGAACAAAGTCATTGTAATTTGAACATGCTCTGGAATAAAGTATTAACTGAGATATGAATACGCCGTATGCGGGCCATGATGGAATATCGCTACTTATAAAAGGAAAGTTTGTGATATCGAAATTGAAATCGTCACGTTTGTCATAGAGTGAGGTGTTCAAATTGACCATTAATTTCGAAAGACAACATAATATCTAAATAGGAAGTAGAATTACTTTTTTCTGTGGTTTCTTTGACCTCCAGTTCACTTGGACAGATGATGCTAAGGTAATCCGCGAATGAAGGATTATTAATTGAAAGTAAGGCATCTTTATATCTGTAAGTGAAATTGAAGCCAAGAGCCAATTGTTTCTTTCCTTGCGAAAGCAAAGCAAATGAATTCAGCTTTGTATGAGTAAAAGAATATATCAGCCAGAAGCGAGACACTCATTCCTCCAGGGTACATAGTCGTACACGTTGAATACATCTAGCCAATGTTGAGACATTAATTCTTTCAGGGTACATAGTCGCACACATTGAATACATCTAGCCAATATTCTGACATTTATTGCTCCCAGGCACTAAGTCCTACCATTGGATTCCAGTCATAAATTCCCATCGATGTTACATTATTTTTGTCACAGTGACACCAATTGGTCACTTAGTCCTACCTTTGAATTCCAGTCATAAATTGACATCGATGTTTCATTATTTTGTCACAGTGACACTAATTGGTCACTTAGTCCTACCTTTGAATTCCAGTCATGCATTCCCATCTATGTTTCATTATTTTGTCACAGTGACACTAATTGGTCACAGTGACACTAATTGGTCACTTAGTCCTACCTTTGAATTCCAGTCATGCATTCCCATCGATGTTTCATTATTTTGTTACAGTGACACTAATTGGTCACTTAGTCCTACCTTTGAGTTCCAGTCATGAATTCCCATCGATGTTTCATTATTTTGTCACAGTGACACTAATTGGTCACTTAATTAGTCCCACGTTTGAATTCCAGTCATGAATTCCCATCGATGTTTCATTATTTTGTCACAGTGACACAAATTGGTCACTTAGTCCTACCTTTGAATTTCAGTCATGAATTCCCATCGATGTGTCATTATTTTGTCACAGTGACACTAATTGGTCACTTAGTCCTACCTTTGAATTTCAGTCATGAATAATCATCGATGTTTCATTATTTTGTCACAGTGACACGAATTGATCACTTAGTCCTACCTTTGAATTCCAGTCATGAATTCCCATCAATGTTTCACTTTGAATTCCAGTCATGAATAATCATCTATGTTTCATTATTTTGTCACAGTGACACTAATTGGTCACCTAGTCCTTCCTTTGAATTCCAGTCATGAATTCCAATCGATGTTTCATTATTGAGTCAAAGTGACACTAATTGGTCTACTTCTGTATTTTACTTTGTTGAACTCCATTCTATTAAAGGTTTTGAACATTTATTGATTAAAACAATACACAATTTATGTTGTAAAACTGTTTTCAACAAATGATTTTGCAATTTCCTTTCAAATCAAGAGTTTACAGTTCTGATGTACACATAGATACTTGTTCCTTGGGAGTTGGCAATTTGTTTCATCATACATAATTGATCTTTAAAAAACAAAGCAGAATATGTATGTTTCATTATTCAAATTGCATGGAGAAAGGCATGTCTTTCTCGCTGAAACGAAACCTACACAGTGCAGTAAATGTGAGACAGACCTGTACAGTCGCTTTATATGGTGAAGATATTTATAGGAGATATGGATAAAGTATTATATGGTATCATGCTGGTTTCATGCTCTTTCAGTCGACAAATTCCTGGACTAAGGAAACCATATGGCTTACATTGTCTGCAAGACATATATACTTTCATCAAGCTTTACGACATTAGTCTGGTAGACTGTTATCAGGAATGCAGTCGGAGAAAAAGATGTATGTCTGTCTGTTACAGTGCATCTTTTCACTACTGTGGATTGCAAACTGAAGGAAAAGATTTTGGTGTAGCCGCGGGAACATCGAGGTTTTTTCTGTTTGATGTACCAAAAAATATGGTAAGATCTGACAGTTAAAGTTAATCTTAAAGTTTAATTCCTTATATTGTTATTGTTGCATATGCAATATAAGGCATATAGGAAAATAGATCTTTGATTTGTATAGAAATTTGGCAATCTGATTAAAACCATATCTTTATTCCACTTCTCTATTTGTCCCATTGCGGATAAAGATCTAGCGAATTTCCGTAAGGGATCATGTTCTGGTGAACTCTTAATTTTCAGCCAATCAGTGGATCGGCTACATATTCCTATGAATGAAATTAACATTCACAGCGTGCGTGACCTACAAAGTAGTTTGTGAACAGTGTTTGTTACATATTGCGTCACTATCACGTGCCTAGCCGAGTCATTGATTGGCTATGGGAAGTAACTGTTTCGGTGACTGAAACGTAATCAAAGTTCACCAAAACATGACCCCTTACGGAGTTATGCCAGATCTTTATCCGCAATGGGACAAACAGAGAAGCGGAATAAAGATATGGTTTTAATCAGATTTGAAATTTACTAAATGTGAATGCTGTGATCGAAATGTCAAAGACACATGAAATATACCGAATATATGCACATTGTTATTCATTGTTATTATTATTATCATTATTCGTTATTATTATTATTGTTATTATTATTATTATTATTATTATTATTATTATTATTATTATTATTATTATTATTAGGTTTTTGGTGACGCTTGTGATAGCTTTCGTCAAAGGTGTGAAATTCATGAACAGTGCATCATCAACGAAGACGATGGCAATGCTATATGTATCCCTTCCGGTAAATCATACTTTCTTCATTTCTTGTTTGTTTGTTTGCTTCTTTATCTATTTATATGTTAAATTATGTATATTCTTATCTGTAACTAATGTGATGCATGTTTCTGAAACTCGAAATGAACTCGTTATTATACCCCCGCAACGAAGTAGGGATATATTGAAATCACCTTGTCCGTCTGTCAGTCCGTTCATAGACATGCTCTTCGGAATTTTTCTCATTTATCTTTCCATAGATTCCCTTTGAAATTTTAGATTAAACGTTATAGCTTATGTGAACCTCCCATTTTCATCTCTTTGAAGCAATATTTTTAAACATTTTTGGTGGTTCTGCCATTTTTTTGGTACCTTGTTCTGATACAATATAGGCCGGAGTTTTTCCTCATTTTTCCCTTTCTATAGATTCCATTTAAATTATAGATTTATCTTCATTAATACATAAAGATAGCACCTCTCATTTTTATAACTTTGGGGCCATTTTTCAAAATATTTTTGGCGTTTTTGCCATTTTTGGGACTTTGTTCTTTGTCCGGCAATTTTCTCATTTACTTTCCCATAGATTCCATTGGAAGTACAGATATAGCATCATTATCACATAAAGGTGTGTACCTCCCATTTTCATCTCTTTGGAGCCATTTGTCACTATTGTTTTTTTTTTTTTTTTTTTTTTTTTTTTAGATAATGTTGTTATTTCATTTTGTGACTTCGTGCTGTTCATAGACATGAACTTGTCGGGAGTTTTATTATTATTATTATTATTATTATTATTATTATTATTATTATTATTATTATTATTATTATTTGTCATTTCTTATAACTTTTGAACAGTAAGGGTTGGGGTATTAATATACGGTACAAATGTAAATCATGACCTTGACTTAGACTCACTGTTAGTCAATACACAAATGTTTTGTTATTCAACTTTGCTGTCGCGTTTGTATTTGTACCGATAGGGCAGTTCTAGTTTATGTATCGGTTTTTATAACCTTCGTTATTTATCTAAAAGCACAAATACCTAGGGGTGGATTTTTTTTTCATATGTACCCTTTGGGCATTACTGGATGCTATGTTAGCCTAATAGGAAAAGTCTCATCTTTGGTTTTCAGGGTTGAGTGAGAGTCAATCGCTGTCCATGTGTACAACAATGTGCCACTTTTACATAGTACTGGTCACGATTGTATTATATTTTGTAAAGTAGCTGTTGATAGCTTTCACTTATATTTTTTAATTGTAAGAAAGTATGACAAGATCTACAAAGCTGAAGTCAAACAAAATTTACTATCATTTCTTAAAAGGTCGTTTAATTTAAATGCTTTGTTTTTAATCAAAGACTGTGGGACCCCTCCTGTTGTAGCAAATACTGAACTGAAAAGCTATTATGATTCTCGTGTGATGAGTAATATCAAGTACACATGTACTCATGGTTATGGAATATCAGGGGAGAACAGAGCTACGTGTTTGGCGAATGGAACTTGGCAAATAAATATGAACTGCATTGGTAAGTAAAGTTTTTGTTATTATCTTTTATTTTCACTTTACCTGCCTATGTTAAATGCAAATCAGTGATTATTTTACACACTTAATAAACTTCATATTTATTCAAACCTGGGAACAAGCTAAGATAAGATAGAAATGAGCACTTCAATCTCTTAAGACACTGAACGCCTAAAAGTTGATCACCCGATCAGTGACAAATGTATGGCATTTTTTATATGATCTTGTAATACTGAGAATTTGCTTTCGACTTTTTATTATTTGGCATCTAACGATTGTATGTATTCTTTCTTATTGAAATATACACGTACATTTTTCTATATACATTGTTCATAAGTTTTATAAGAAATCCTTACTTTTTGATAGTTTCACAAAACGCACTATCCTTTCATCTTTGTCAATTCAAACACCTATTAGGGCTAATGGAAAAGTGTATCTGTTCCTACCGAATTGGTCTCTGGTTTGCTCTGTCATGATCAATAATAATAATAATAATAATAATAATAATAATAATAATAATAATAATAATAATAATAATACTAATAATAATAATAATAACAATGATAATAATAATAATCTCCATCTACTGCTATCTGCAATAATGATGTACTATTTAACAAATGGGTAAAAAAAATATGGGTAAAAGTTATAACTGGTGCTGCGTGATAATGATACTCTCAACAACTTATATCGATGGATCTTCATGAACATATTAAGATCTGGCGAAACAAGACATGGTGGAGGAGTAAGCGTCTCCTGCTACCTAACCACGTTCATCATGAATACTCAATACATACAAACAAAGCAAACTGATCAATCACAATGCACAAGGTGTTATTGTATTACATAAAATAGAGTCAAGATCAATCTACCCTCGTGTTTTCTTCAAATGAGTTCTTCGTTTAAACCTTGTATTTAAACAATGTGCATTTTTATAGTGCTGTTAATGGCTACTATTGAGTCAGTTATACAAGGCAGCACTAAAACGCATCGTAGATTATGAGACAAATAGAACAAGAGAAAGATCCGCTGATAAGCAAGCTAAGATTCGGGAGAAGGGAGGAGGGGGGGTCTCTATGCATACAATACTTCTGTTTCCTCTACTATTGGAACAAAAACACTAAAGGTTAAAATATTGCTGGTGTGGTGTAAAACAATACAAAAATAAATTATAAAGTACAGTTGTTTAATATATAGTAAAGTACAAGTTTTAGTATAGTATTTATTCTTATTAAACTAAAATGTATATATGTTTGATACTTTTAGAAATTTGTCCATTTTCCTCTGGCTTCTTCTTGGTTGAAAAATACTGTGTTTTCGTCGGATATAAAGTATATCGTCGCACTACTGCTAAGGTAAGAGTAACTGATGAACGTATTGAATGACAACAGTCGGTACTGTAACAACTCAGTATGAAGGTATCATATGACAACTGTAGCTACAGTAACAACTTAGTGTGAACGTATCAAATGAAAATTGTCGGTACTGTAACAACTCAGTATAAAGGTATCAAGTGAAAATTATCGGTACCCTAACATCCCAGTATGAAAGTATCAAATGGTAGTTGTGGGTGCCGTAACAATTCCGTATGAACGTATCAAATGACAATTGTCGGTACTATAACAACTAAGTATGAACGTATTATGAGAAGTTCTTTTAAATTCAAACAAGTAAAACAGGAAGTAGTTGGCGCTGTGTATCTGTGACACTCAAATAAAGTATCACGGAGATCAGTCATCAACAATGTAAATATGAAGTGATTTCATCTAACCGGGAAGGGCAAGTGTCTCCCGTTTGGCTAGATGCACCCGCCATACATGTCCATAACAATGAGGTAAAAACCATATTCAACATTTACTCAGATTGAATGACGAATACCGCTTACAGTGTGTCACAGCCACGCAACACTTGATTAGGATTATCCTGACACTTTTGCAGTCATACCTTCAACGGAGATTTCATCAATGCAAAATGAATAAATGTAACATCAGCAAGGAAAATGTGACATTAGCATGAAAATTGTTTTTGGCATTTTAATTGCATTTTACGTTCAAAAGAGTTTCTGATCTAGTACCAAACGGTCAACGAACCAACACTTTTGTCCAAAATCAGTAGAAATAAATAAAAAGAAAAAAGATGCACTTTGAACAATTAGCAATTAGTTTCCTTAATGGAGCAATAGGAATGTGTACCAGTGTGCTTGCTGAACGTAGATTTTCATAGGTAACTGGTTTCATCCACCACTATTTGCCAGCCAGTTACATGTAGATTTGTTGTAGAGTCTAGTTTTCTTTTAATGCTCTAATTTGTTATTGTTTTTTAGATAAACCATTTGGATGGGCATCTGACGTAGAACTGTAGTATTATCTATAAACCAGTGCTATGAAAATTGATGCAAAATTAGGGAAAATGAAGGAACTTCAATGACGCATCCTTAGGAATTTCTGTCGTCAAAGTGGGATTGACGTCAGATACCTACCCAAATAGGAAATACCTCTTTATTTCAAAAACTGCTAATGTTTAAATCTAATTTTAAAGGAAAAGTGTAAGAATTTCGGCGCTAATTTGATAGCATTGCCAGATAAGGAGAAAAACGACGCCATTTTTCATGTTATCAATGATGATGGGCATACCACAGGTGAGCAATTTAAGCACAGACAAAAAGTTGATGAACTTAAGATTATACACGAACACGTTCTCTTTGAAGACACAATTTTAAAATGCAAGTGAGTGATTTTGCTCATCTTACTTTACCTTACTTTGCCTTACTATATTTTACCTTACCTTGCCTAACTATTTTTTCCCTTACCTTGTCTTACTATATTTTACCTTACCTTACCTTACTATATTTCCTCTTACCTTACTTTACTTTACCTCACCTTACTTTGCCTTACTATATTTTACCTTACCTTCCTTTACTATATTTTACCCTACCTTGCCTTACTATATTTCACCTTATCTTGCCTTACTATATTTTCCTTCCTTACTATATTTCATCTTACCTTGCCTTACTATGTTCCATCTTACCTTGCTTTTATAAATTTCACCTTAACTTGCTTTACTATATTTAACCTTAACTTGCCTTGCTATATTTGACGTTACCTTGTCTTACTATATTTTACCTTACCTTGCCTTACTTTTGCCTTATTTTGCATAACTATATATTTCTTCCTTACTATATTTTACCTTGCTTTACTATATTTTACCTTACCTAGCCTTAGTATATTTTACCTTACCTTGTCTTACTATAACTTGCTTTACTATATTTTACCTTACCTTGCCTTGCTACTTTTTGTCTTACCTTGCCTCACTATATTTACCTTACCTTGCCTTACTATATTTTACCTTACCTAGCTTTACTATATTTTACCTTACCTTGCCTTACTGTATTTGAACTTTCTTGGCTTCACTACATTTTACCATACCTTGCCTTTCTATATTTCACCTTACATTGCCTTACTATATTTTACTTTATCTTGCCTTACTATATTTACCTTACCTTGCCTTACTATATTTTCCTTTCCTTATCTTACTATATTTTACCTTACCTTGCCTTACTATATTTCACCTTATCTTGCCTTCCTATATTTTCCTTTCTAACTATATTTACCTTACCTTGCTTTACTATACCTCAACTTACTTTACCTTACTATATTTTACCTTACCTTTCTTTACTATATTTTACCTTACCTTGCCTTACTATATTTTACCTTATCTTGCCTTACTACATTTTCCTTCCTTACTATATTTTACCTAACCTTGCCTTACTATATTCCATCTTACCTTGCTGTGATAAATTTCACCTTAACTTGCTTCACTATATTTTACCTTACCTTGCCTTACTTTCACCTTATTTTGCATAACTATATATTTCTTCCATACTATATTTTACCTTGCTTTACTATATTTTACCTTACCTAGCCTTAGTATATTTTACCTTGCCTTGTCTTACTATAACTTGCTTTACTATATTTTACCTTACCTTGCCTTGCTACTTTTTGTCTTACCTTGCCTCAGTATATTTACCTTACCTTGCCTTACTATATTTTACCTTACCTAGCTTTACTATATTTTACCTTACCTAGCTTTACTATATTTTACCTTACCTTGCCTTACTATATTTTACCTTTCTTGGCTTTACTACATTTTACCATACCTTGCCTTTATATATTTCACCTTACATTGTCTTACTATATTTTACTTTATCTTGCCTTACTATATTTTACCTTACCTTGCCTTACTATATTTTCCTTTCCTTATCTTACTATATTTTACCTTACCTTGCTTTACTATATTTCACCTTATCTTGCCTTACTATATTTTCCTTTCTACTATATTTTACCTTACCTTACCTTACTATATTTCATCTTACCTTGCTTTACTATACCTCAACTTACTTTGCCTTACTATATTTTACCGTACCTTCCTTTACTATATTTTACCTTATCTTGCCTTACTACATTTTCCTTCCTTACTATATTTTACCTTACTTTGCCTTACTATATTTTACCTTACCTTCCTTTACTATATTTTACCTTACCTTGCCTTACTATATTTTACCTTATCTTGCCTTACTACATTTTCCTTCCTTACTATATTTTACCTTACTTTGCCTTACTATATTTTATCTTACCTTGCTTTAATAAATTTCACCTTAACTTGCTTCACTATATTTTACCTTACCTTGCCTTGCTATATTTTGTCTTACCTTGCCTCACTATATTTACCTTACCTTGCCTTACCATATTTTACCTTACTTTGCGTTACTATATTTTACCTTACCTTGCCATACTATATTTCACCTTACCTTGTCTTACTATATTTTACCTTACCTTGCCAAAATGTATTTCACATTATCTTGCATTACTATATTTTCCTTCCTTATTATATTTTACCTTATCTTGCTTTACTACATTTTACCTTACCTTGCCTTAGTATATTTTACCTCACCTTGTCTTACTGTATTTTACCTTACCTTGTTTTACTATATTTTACCTTACCTTGCCTTACTGTATTTTACCTTACCTTGCTTTACTACATTTTACATTACCTTGCCTTACTATATTTCACCTTACCTTGCCTTACTATATTTTACTTTATCTTGCCTAACTATATTTTACCTTGCCTTGCCTTACTATATTTACTCATTCAAAAAAGAAAAAGAAACAAAGTATAATGTGTACTTTTTAGAAGTACTTTCGTAATATATTGATATCTATAGCAAATGATTTCGCTAAAATAATAATATAAGCATGTACTGCACTCCAACAGTGGGGACTCTATGACGGACCTCGTCCAAACATTTTGAGAGGTGACAAGTACTTCAAGCCTCGTCCCCTCTGACTTTTAGTCGAGACTCCTACAGATCAAGAACATGAGCTCGCTTACAGACGGGCAAATCACCGTTGACTTGATTCCTAAGTCACGTAAAAAATATTGTAATGTCGTTTTGTGTGTTTATTTGACTTTTATCATGTTTTATATGTATGTCATTGGTGATTTGTGTCTTACAAATGCCGCCTGTCTTCTCTTTTAAAATGACATCATGCTTACACTAACTACGGCTTCATTTTTATTGTAACCCTGTCTTATTTTTTTTTCACCAGATAGAAAGCTCTATTTCTTTACTGATGGATTAATGGTAAATAAAATATGGAAATGGGAAACAACAGGAGAGAAAATTTCGTTCTTTAATTGGGATTCCAGTGAGCCAACAAATGAAACGAACAAAAATAGTTTACTCTTGAATGGACACAACGGAAAATGGAAAAATGGATATTTGGCACGGTACAGTACTGGATACATCTGCGAATACGACTTCGGTGATGCCCTGGCAATGTAAAAAGCTTTGTGTGGATAGAAATTATCAAGAAGAACGGTTTTGGGAGCGTGACAGGCGAAAGGATGAATGGGAGGTGTAGAAAAGGCGGCGAGAGAAATGAAAGGAAGAACAGAGAGAGGGAAGGGTGGGAAGGGACGACATGAAGTTGGGATAAGCAAGTATTGGGGTATAATTAAGGGATGGCCATTATTTACTCTCCTTATACAAGAAGGTGAATATTTACCTATTAATGTCTGTTTTGTGGGTACTATGCTCTCATAGTGTTGCTTTGGGAAGGAATAGTGCCCGAGCGATAGCGACAGAGCATAGTACCCACAAAAACAGGCATTAGTAGGTTGAGTGCATCACATGACCTTAATTGCAGTATAATTAAATGTATTATGGAGATACCATAGTGTATTTTACTCCAACAGCACATTTTCTACATGCACAGCCTGCTTGTTGTCATCTGTTTACAACTACGCGGCGCCACCTATAAACCTCGCCGAGGGACGTAACTCTGTCGAGCAAAAAACAATAGTGCCCGGACTGGGCACTATCACTTCATAGTCCCGGCGTGGTTAACCAATGAATTTCCAAGGATTTATCATGTGATGCACTAAATGTATACATTAAGCTCTTGTGAAATCATTGGACACAAGAAATATAACAGAGATGATTTACACCAATACAGATCTTCACAATATATATTTAACAGTGTAAATCTAACATGTAGTTGTATTTGTTTGATGAGGTTAGGGAATGTGTTACATGTACTTTATCAAAAAATTGTGATTTATCAACTGACCTGCAATTTATCATCAGCAGCCGGCATACTGTATTTTATCTATAATTGAAAAAAGGGGGCAATGCACAACATAATAGTCCGATGTCCTTCATGTTGTTAAATCTAAATTGAAACGTGATTTGATATGAAAACTATCTTAAAATGTCATAGTAATGTAAAAACCACTTACTTTCGTATTTTACATTAACGTAACACTTATTCCCTTTGCAGTGTGGAGCTCGTAAAACGTTCCTCGCGTAGGGTTTGACTTAAGTGTTATTATATCCTTTTTATACACCCGAATCGATAGATCGGGGCATATTATTTTTATCCTGTCTGTCTGTCTGCTTGTTTGTTGGTCTGATGTCAACTTTAACCTTGGCCATAACTTTTGAACCGTGAGGGATAGAGACTTCATATTTCACATGCATACTCAACTAACAAAGCCCTTTCAAATGTTACCAAGGTCGATGATCTTTTGACCTTGACAATGACCTTCAAGCTTAAAAATCTTTTGACCTTGACAATGACCTTCAAGCTTTGTTGCCACCGGGGATATTAGTGTTTCACAAACACAGCTTGTTCCTGATGTTATGTGGCATTGGCACTTTCTACGCAGTGTTTGTTCACATTAATGTATAAAATATCGTGCTGAATTTGTTTCGTCTGTATGAAAGAGCATTCACGGTGGGTATGACTACCCAGACAGGAGACCCTCACTCCTCCTGGGCACTTCGCCTCACCTCTGAATTTCAAGGGTCCGTGAATCAACTGTGGTACATTGTTGATAGTGCCATAGTCATGTGACACCAGTTACTTTCGTTTTTTACATTGATGTTGGGCTTTAATTATATCAATGATAATGAATGGCATAATTGTGATATTATATTTTTGTGTATTTTTATGATGATATTGATATTGTAGTACATTTTGCTGTAAATATTTACCGCTGTAAACTATATGTATCATTAGTCTGTTTTGCAGTAGCATTGCCTCTGACTTTTTAACATATCACTAGAATCTACCGTACCGATACAAATTATCCTGAAAACATTCACAGTGACAAAAGGATATGGATTGTTTGGTAATCGATTTGATCTACATGCACTTTGGATTTCTAAACTGACCTTATTTGTCGAAATGTACATATTCTCGTTGTCGCCGTGACAACGCACCAAGATAAAAATGAAGATAATCCCCAAAACATTCCGAAGATGAACATCTGGTGAACTAAGTAAGTATTGGCATATGTGTTTTCAATAGTTATATGTTAATGAAAACATAGTAATCAATTTCAATTTATAATGATTTGTTGTTTCGCGTGTCATTTATAGAATCGTATTTTGTATTTCCTTATTTATAATGAAACCGTTAAACCATCATGTATATAAAAAGAGTATGAAAGATGGACTTCTACATATCCCTTGTATAATTACTTATAAACTACACGTACATATTTTAAACATAGTACACTTTCAGCGTTTGCCATTTTTATACTTTGTGTATTGAATGCTGTACATATGTGTACGTTTTAAATAGATGATTGCTTTTTCATTCTATAGATAGCTTTCATTAACCGTAATTTAGTTGGAGTTACCTCCCGTTGTCGACCATGTTTGTGGTCAAGCACGAGTTTTTGTCTCATATTCATACTAAGTTTACTTAATGTTTTAGAAATTTGTTAATATTTGCACTTCTTCAGAAACTTTTTTACATTGTCTAAAACCTCAAAATTTGCATAAGCATTACAAAAACATAGGATGTATCCCTGGTTTGGAGAAATTATCTACATAATTTGGTTGAGTTTTGAACAAATATTGTGGCAAGGGAAGTAACTCCAATAATATTTTATGCTAATAAAACCTATCTATTTGTGCTGCGTCTCTACCTACCAAGAAATTCAACGACACTTTTCACTAACCAGTACGCTCCAGGATAGAGTCAGACACCCCTCTCGAAATATTCATCTATGTACAATAAAATTTCTGGATCTGAAGCTCATGGCATTGTTGAATGTTGTGACCGCCGTATCAATGTTTTAAGTCATTTATACGTGTTTCTCTCATATGTTTGCAAATATAATCAATTTGAATACATTTTATTAGCAAATTGTTGTCGATATTTTGTAAAATTGATTGATTGATTGATTGATTATCATTATTGCTGAACCTGACTCCTTATATTTATTATAACTGCTGATGGACCAATGCTTCTGTACTGACTTTAAAAAAGTGGCGTTTCCAGGATTTCCGAAAAGAAAGGCACATCGAAAATCAAGTATTAGCCAAACTACTCAGTCATTTGGGGTGCCAGACCTGGAGTTTAACTTGTAAATATGTAGCGAAAAGGGGCGGCCTCTAAATCCGCCACTGCAAAACATTACTTCAAATTTACTGTGACAAAAACTTATTTTAAGGAGTATCTCCTTCGTGCAAAGATCTTTCCATAGATTGTTTTTCTTTTTTTCTTTCTTTGCGATTATTTTATGCATGTTCGCCTACAAGGTGACAGCATTTGCTTAATGTCATGCTTATTACAATTTGACAATCCAATGTCTCTGAAAATGGGCATTTGTTTACATAGATTTGACTTTCATCAAAAGGAGGTAGTGGCACATGGGACCGGTGATACCCTATCATACCGAAAATCTAATCCGACGATCCAGGGTTCGGAAATGTTTTTTTCTGTAGTGATTTATTATCTTCGATCCTCTGTGCCATGTGCAGATCCAGGGTGGGCGGCGTCTAGACCAACGCTGAGACTTGGCGAAATTTTCTTTGCATTTTCCTCTTCTCTGTGAATGTGTGTTGGTTGGATCCCCTCTTAACAAAGCTTTTGAATCCGCACCTGTTCTGCACATAAAAGATCCTAGCTGTTCTGCTTCGGTTGGTACCATTGTGGTCATTCAACAAGCAGGTGCCAGCACAATTTCAAGACTATACCCTCGGTATTGCGTTGAATAATGAATAAACTAAACATCCGAGGATAGAAAACCTATTCGAATACCGGACCTTCCCATCATCAATCAAACAAATACGGAGTCACACCGGCTGGCGTGGATCCAGAAATTTAGTCTAGAGGGGTCAACCCTCAAGGGATTTTCCGAGAGGGGGTCCGCACATGTTCTGTGTGTAAAATTACTTATTTTATAAGGAAATATAACAAGAAAAGTATATGTCTGGCTTAATCTCTGGGTGGGTCAGATCCCCGGTCCATCCCTCTGGATCCGCGCTTGTTCTGTTCAGGCCAAAAAAACCCCCCTAAATAGTCTTCATAGTGGCTCTATTAATTATCGAATTAAATGGTACGAATTTAATTGAGAACTGGACCAACGACAGTTAGTCCCCTCCCTCTTTTCCAGTGGCAGAGTCAGATGGGTACAGAGGGGACGTTCGCCCACCGAGAGAGAGCATTATTATCCGATACTCGTACGTCTACTCGACTTCTCCGGAGGGAAATTTGCGGGTGTGAAGCGCACGCTATTCGGTGAGATTGGAGACAAGGGGTTGAGGGGGAGGGAGAGGGCGAGTCCTATCACCCCCATTTGTGACATGTCTGCCTCCTCGTTGTTGGTGTAGAGTCCATTTTTCAAGCTATACAACAGAATATGATCAGGTCACAAACCTCTTGGAAGCCGGTGTAAGATAGAATTTGGACCCCCCATTGAATATTGACCCCGGGTCCATATTCAATGGATTTTTCGTTGAATTATGACCCGCCTTGGCCGTTGAATTTTGATCACGCTGTTGAATTTTGACACCAATTTGAGTCAAAATTCCACGGATAAAAAATCCGCCGACAGGTCCAAATTCCACGTTGTATCATGACTCCGGGTCATAATTTAACATTGAATAATGACCCGGGTCATTATTCAACGTGGAATATTGACCCGGGTCATAATTCAACGTGGAATATTGACCCGGGTCATAATTCAACGAGAAATCATGACCCTACCTACCTGCCCTTTAAAATATGTCATTGTGTACTTAAACCGACATAAAGACGCACATGTTTGATCAAAGACAAGTAGATTAAGAGTTCAGATATTGCGAAGTATATTAACCTAGATATGACTCTGGTTATAATTTAACATTGGATAATGACCCGGGTCATAATTCAACGTTGAATAATGACCCGTGTCATAATTCAACGTTGAAATGTGACTGTTCCTATATGTAGATGTTAAAATTCAAGTACATGTACAAAAATAAAATTGGAACACCGTTTATTATAGAGAATGACACGAGAAATATATTTTACCGATTAATTGCGTAAAATTAAAGAAAGAAAAACAAATTAAAATTTTAAAATGGCATCACAAGTGAAATATCATAGATATTGGTATTTTTTCTGGACGTATTTAAGAAATTTTGGCACAATAAAACAATTGCGACAATTGAGAGACAAAATCGATAGAGTTCATTCCTAATAAACATGAGGCCAAAAGGATATAAATCGTTCACTTCAGTACCGTAAGCAAATGTGCAAAATATGCCAATTAAGATAAAGAATACAAGAAAGAATTTTGTATTTTATTTTTTTTTTTTTTTTTTACAATTTTTAGATATTTCCGATGCATTTCGTAAATTGTCGTCGGCATCTGATTCTGCTGTTGTAAAGAAAAAAAAAGAGAGTTGCCAAGAACTGCCTATTCTGCAACCTATACTGTCCCCACCTCCTGGTTCCACCCCTGAAGCGAACTAACTGTCATTAACAAACATGGTGGGGACTTTGGTTATTTGCTTTCTGTGAAGTGTCGTTGAACTCACTGCAGTGGTAACGGTCAAGGTAACAAGGTCATTTACCTAGGGTTTCATTAATAGTTATTATACCTCAATCTTAGTGTATCATGTATCATTCTTGCATGCCAATACAGTTCATGTAACATTGCCTTTGAGTAGTCCACGTGATTGACCTTACATTCACTGTTACCTAATCACGTGATCAAGTAACAGTCAATGTTACTCAATCACGTGACTGAAACCGACAACCACTGTTGTAAATATCAGTTTGATACAGTTTTCTGTATAATAAAATAAATATCATATGGCAGTTCGGGTAACAGTGATATTGTCAACCCTTGAAACAGAATGTTACCCTCGGCTTGCGCCTCCGGTGACATTCGTTTCACGGGGTGACAATATCACTGTTACCCGAACTGCCATATGATATTTATATAATAGCATACCAAATATGAGGCAAATTTCTCTAGTTATGCTGAATTTATGATCAATATTTATGTGGCGGACATATAGACAGGAAAAACCTCTCTCCGATCATTATACCCCTCCCCACCGCAAACGAAGTTTGGGGGGTATATAGGAATCACTCTGTCCGTCCGTCTGTCTGTCCGGTTAAGAAGTTTTCAAAAGTGAATTTCTCGGGAAGTTTAAGTGCTATCTTGATCAAACTTGCACCAGTGATGTACTATGGGATGTTAAATTGGATGCATGCTAGCCTGCGGATGCTGTGCTAGACCTACATTTTCCGCTTGAGTGACCCGGTTAAGAAGTTTGTGAAATGTCAATTTCTGACAAAGTACAATTGCTTTCTCAACCAAACTTGCACCAGTGATGTATTCTGGGATGCTGAATTGGATGCATGCTGCAGATGCTGCATCTGACCTTAATCTTATGCTTCATTGACTCTGGATAAAAGCAGGGTTTGTTTTCTGAGTTTCGCACCCTTTTTGGATATTCATTTTTTAAAATATAGTTTTTCCTCTCGTTTATAATGCGTGTTTCCATCTTGGGAAACAGATGCTGAGTGACCAGTGACTCCAAAGGAGCAAACCTGTCGCTAAACTTCAAAGGGCGGGTCTCACTTTCATTTCGAGATTGTAATACAAGTGTTGCATCTTTCCTGACATGAAAGAAACCCAACGTAATTTTCGCGAACTTCAAAAGGATGATGCTACTATGTTCTCATATGCATATCCAGGTACACGGGAACAGGGATTAACACAATGCGCGAATCCAGCTAGGAACATCAGTTGATACAAAAAAATCTGACGAAGAGGTTTTAGAAGAAAAAATAACAAATAAATACAAAATGTTGAAAATTATTTAATGCCCCGGCGACAACAAAGTCAAAATAAGGCAAAATGCCCTATATATTGACCCCCCCCCCCCCCCCTGGGTCCCATGTCACAGACATGTGAAATACATTCATACTTCAATTTAAGAAAATGTAACACCATCAGAAGGTAAGCAAAGTAAAAATTCAGGAAAATTGCCTATGTCCTAGATTTTGACCCAGCCCCAGCCCTAGGGTCACATGACGTCATCAAATTTTGAGGCCCCCCCCCAAGATACATTTATAGTTAAAGTTTGATGAATGTTTCACCAATCGAAGGCAAGATATTGAAATTTTTTAAAGCGGCACGGAATTACAGACAGACAGACAGACAGACGGACGGACGGACGGACGATCCAAACGCTATATGCCCCCGGATCTTTCAGACCGTAAGCATAAAAATCAATTACATGTAGATTGACATCGCAAAAAAGGTACACTATTGTTTCTTCTGTTGTATACAAAACAATGGTAGTAGGTTGGTTGAATTTACATCGCTTCAACCGATATCGACAGGAGATCGGGTATCGAAGCCGGTACATGGTAATAAAATATGGTGGCTGATTTCTGCCATTTTGTTATTTCGTTCTGGTGCCATGCCATAACGAAATACTTTTTCTTTTCGCCTTCGTTATGTCGGCCCGCCACAACAAAATAAGTTGGGCGCCCCGCCATAAAATGATAATAAATGACTTTGTTTTATCGCCCCGCCATAACGACATAGCGCCATTAAAAATGTTTCGTTAATAACGAAAAGACATATGTCGTTATGGCGCGGCGACATAACAACATAACATCCGAGTTTTTCTTTCTTTTTTTTTTTTTTTTCGTTATGGCGGGGCGACATAACGAAGGTGAAAAGACGAAGCATTTCGTTATGGCGAGCGCCATAACGAAATAACGAAATGGCAGAAATCAGCCTCTCATGTGTAAACATTGTCCATATACCCGACTGCATGTTGGACACATATAGGTAATATAGATAATATTTACATTTCAGATATACTACCCACCATAAATAAGAACCCTAATCGAAAAATCTTTCATATACTATGAAAATATGTTATAGCTTTTAAAATTACAAAAAAAAAAAAAAAAAAAATCGCCATGAGTGGTTAGCGTTTCGGACTCTTGATCGGAAGGTCGCTGGTTCGTATCTTCTGTCGCTCATTAAAAGGTTAACGACGCATTCGGTCGTCCGTGGCTCGTTTCGAGGTACATGTAGGCTTTTCTAAATATGTTGCACGTGTAATTATGAGCAAGTGTATGCAAATGTATGAATCATCATCACAGAATTGACTTTAATCTTTTTCTTTTTTTATTTGTTCCGGTGAAGACTTTATTATTACATGTATTATAATAAGAAGTCAATAAATTTATATTTTATTGAAGTTTAATTTGCCTTTACTTTTGGCTTTACTAACTTGGATTAAACAGAAATGTGGATGTTTACTTCCTTATTTTACAATTTTACATACTAGTATTCAGTTTGTATCATGATACAGGAACTTTAAAGCATGGGTGCTTATTTATGAAAAGTAGATCTAGTATATTACATATTACGAGTGAAAAATATTTTTTAAAAATCTCCCATTCAACGCATTTGCGTTTGACCAAACTGTGCGTTAGAAGGGGGTTTGTCGTCCGCCTTTAGATCCATGCGATCATCCTTGACTCATGGGGAGTCCGTGTACCAAGTGTCATGAAGATAGATGAAAAGGGAGAGTTACGGTCCGGAAGCCCAAATGTGGGCGACAGACAGACAGGCAGACAGAAAGACAGACAGACAGACGGACGGACGGACGGACAGACAGACACGGTGATTCTAGTATACCCCTAACCTCATTGCTGACGGTATGGCAATAGGGAGGAATTGATGTCCATTGTGGTACTCTTTTGTGATTACCAAAGTGACATAGTATCAATTTCTTTGTGTTTTACATTTTCAGGAGGAAACGGATAGATTTGTATCTATATCTACACAGTAAGCTGAAACTGTGAAGGTGGGGTCATAATTCAACGGCGGGTCAAAATTTTATCCGTGGGTAGGGTCGTAATACAATGACCCCCCGTCTCTAGGGTCACAATTCAACATGAAAAATCTGTGGAATCTTGATCGCAGCCAGTTGAATTTAGACCCGGTGGGTCTAAATTCAATGGGGTCCAAATTCAATCCTACACCGGCGTGGCCTAGTGGTATCGCGTCGGACTCCTGATCGGGAGGCCGGGGTTCGAGTCCCGCTCTGGTCATGCCGGTGTCATGTCTTTCGGATGAGACAGTAAAAACCGAGGCCCCGTGTCGTGGTATGCATGGCACGTTAAAGATCCCTCACTGCTTCGGGTGGGTCCGTTGAAAAGGTCAAAATTTGTATGCCCCGCATCAGGCAGATGCCGTCACCATATACGTGAAATATTCGTGGTGTGACGTAAAACAATAATCAATCAATCAATCAATCAATCAAACCTCTTGGAGTAACTTGATTTTGTTCAGTGCAGGGATCTGGCTTACAGCATATAAAACTTATATTTTAATTGTGTTTGTGTTTGTTTACATAATTAATTGTAAATAAATAAAAGAAGTGTATCCTTTCGTTTCTATTTTATTAGCTCTACTGGCCAGAGATCAAACACAGCTTATGCGATACCATTCGTCGTCCGTCCGTCAATCTGCAAACAATTTGGGATTCCTCTGAGATTTGATTATGGGCTAGAAGCATTCCCTCTATAATTTAGTGTATGTGTAATTTTGAACCCGAGCCCAGCCTACGGGATTGGGAAATAGGCGTGGTCTTGAAATCTTATGGCTTCTCTTCCAATACGGATGTTTATTATTGTATGCTCTTATATAAATTGATCCCTTTCCACATTCACATAAGTCAACAGAATTCATCCGGGTGAGAAAAAATCCAATACTAACCACCCTTCAATACGGTCCGTCATTCATTTTTATGGAAAAAACGGTAGAACGCAGGCAGTTCCAACCCCATTTTTCCAAACAAAGATCATTTTGGCTAGGTTCAAGGCTTCAATTCAACCCCCCCCCCCCTTCCTGACTGAGAAAAAAAACCTTCATGGCAGGTTGCAACCCATTTTCAAACATTCTATATTCGCATAGTACAGATGCTTCGGTTCCGTCTACGAAAATTAATGATGGTGGAATTTGATATATGGCTGAATCAGATTTATTAAAAGATCAGATATCGGACTCAGCTGTTTGACAAATTTCAACACATGTACAATAAGAATAACAAGGTATTGACAAGACATGAATAACAGTACATAAAGTTTCGTTTATACGGCAGATGCAGTACCGACTGAGGACGGTCAATTGAACTGAAAATGCGCAATTTTTAGGCCCAGAAATTACCAAATTGCGGGAGCTTCCGGGGGACTTAAACCCCCCACCCCACCCCGGCCAGGGCTCGGCCCTGGACCTGCTGAGGACCTAGGCAGCCCGTGAGCTTTGTCCTGACTTCCCATAACTGCACAAACCTGGTTCCGCCCCTGCTTTACCATTCCTTTAGTCAAATGCTGGATTCCAGAATGAAAAACCTTTAAATCAAAAATGCAGTCTTGAAAGTGCGTGCGAGTGCTTAATAATATTATCATTTTTTCACTGTATACTATTTAGCGGTATATCCGCATTAATATCCACATGTTTAAACCCCTTTTCCCGCTTAACCATCCGTCTTATAAAATGTTTATAATCTCCCGATAATAGAGGAGTGTACCGCGTAGCGTACAGGCATGTATATAGATTGATCACTATCAAGTATGTACATGAACTCTTGGCAATTCAATACCATTTTGTATATTTTAATTTCTATTGCCAACTTGTACACATACGCATGTACTATAGAATTTTTAGGTATGACGTTAGATATATCAGTAACTGAAAAGCGCGGATTGGATATTGCTTATGTCTATGAGTAAATTCTTATTCATTATTTGTAAAAAAACCAATATATTTATATAAAAGTAAAACATTCTAACATATCGAAGCCGAAGTTGAACTCTCTCTCCTGTATCTCAAACAGACAGGAATAGATGGAATAAACACCCCCCCCCTTTTTTTTTCCAAATCTGTGTATATATAGTTTCTTTTCATTTCTTTTTAAATTTTTACTTATATTTTCGAAGAAAATTACACCTCAACCCCCTCCCTGTTTTTATCATCTAGAGGTGAATTTAAAGTACACATATATGTGATGAAAGGGCATTTATAAATATAACTTCTGAGTAATACACCTCGCTGATAGATAAAGGGTAATAGTACAGAACACGTGTGTTATGACTAATTACACCGAGGAATTAAAGGCTTCATTATAAGAAGTCCCGCGCCTCTAGTATTTGATTAAAATCTATCAATGCACATTACTTGAGGCGACATGTGAAGCAAAACTAAATACCGCCACGCTGTTTTCAATACAAGCTGTAGCCCTTAGATATGCTCTGTATTGTTTGTAGGTTGCCACGACAGAGTTCACATGGGGATTATGCTTCGCATATCCTCTAGACTTGTCGTCTTATCTCATACGTAAAATACGAAAATTGATTGCACGAATGGATGTGGTAACGGCCAATGATTTGATTTAGCCAATCAGAATGCAGGTTCGTGCGTAGTAATCCCTTAGTTGTATATAAAAGCTGTGTATCGCCACGGTCGTTATTCACAACTTCTCATAGAAGACCCTTTACTGTCTCGTTGAGATTTTTGTTGGCTAATCAACTAAACCGCAATCATGGTAAGAAAATTTTTTAATTTTGTAATATATTTTATAGCATACTTTTGATCAAACACATAAATAAATCATTTTTAAAATTTAATACCAACTGAATACCAGATAATTCCTGCTCTTTTTTTTTTGACATTTTGAAATGATATATATATAAGCATACAATATAACTAATTGATCTTTTGTCCGTTTTTCCAGAGGGAATGCATTTCTATCCACGTCGGACAGGCTGGTGTCCAGATCGGAAACGCCTGCTGGGAATTGTACTGCCTGGAACACGGAATCCAGCCTGATGGCCAGATGCCCTCAGACAAGACCATTGGAGGAGGTGATGATTCCTTCAACACCTTCTTCAGCGAGACTGGCGCTGGCAAGCACGTACCCAGGGCTGTCTTTGTTGATCTGGAACCCACTGTTGTCGGTATGTAGTGCTATTTGTATCCACGACATTTTTGTCTGTTCAGTCTTCCGTGTACGCTTCCTTCCTCAAAATTATTTCGACTTACACCAAGAATGTTTCAATTATAACCTTCATGTCAAATAGTATCTCATTTTTAGCCGCGCATTATCTCAAATTCGACGCAACTCAGAACATAGCTTAAAGTGATAAATGCTGTATCTGTATCGCCCTTTTTTCTCATGTTAGATTCTTAATCAAGAAATATTTCTGTGTTTAAATTATCTGTAAAGTACATCGAATAAATCCATGTTTATCAACAGGCTAAGTACAACTTAACTACGCACTAACTGACCCTTTAAATAATAATTGAAGTCCATAGTCTGGAATGTTCTCGTTTAAATACCTTGATTTAAATTACCCTTTGGTCACCCAACATGTTAGAACGCGTTATAGTAAAGGCGCCTTTACAATATCGATCGGTTAGAAATAGAATGTACTTGCAGAAGTTTAGATTTACACTTAAATAGGGTTTAAGGATAATAAATAACTAATTTAAAATGAGTAATCGACGTCATCTTGAATTAAATGGAATTTTATAAATACAAACACCTGCTTGCATTCGAGATTTAACCGGTGTTGTGGGGCCGCTTAAGGGATTGAAAACTGTGTGACTAATTTTGGAGAGAAGTGCATACTTGATCTATACATCTATAAATAGACTTCGTCGATGAACGCCGGTTCAAAGGAAATTCGTGTTAAGTACGTTTATTATGTAGGTTTAAATGAAATTGGTATATCAATTAAAAAAAAAAAGGGGGGGGGGGAATGCCTAGACTGCGGGAAGAAAAGTGTGGGGAGGGGGGGATTAACTTGATCTTGATTACATGTATTTGATACAGCTTAGCGTAAGAAATTTATTAGTGTTACTCATTTAAAAAATATACTGTGTTTAATTCATAAAAAATGTGATTTTTCAACTATGAATATTGTTTAAACCAAATGGACAGCAATTCTGATATTCAGTTCCTTTACACATGCAAACTTTAGCCGAATAAATAAAATATGGAACACACGAACTTGTATACTTAAGGTTCTGATATTCTATCTTGCAGATGAGGTCAGGACCGGAACTTACCGCCAGCTTTTCCACCCCGAGCAGCTGATCACCGGAAAGGAAGATGCCGCTAACAACTATGCCCGTGGTCACTACACCATTGGTAAGGAAATCGTCGACTTGGTCTTGGACAGAATCAGGAAGCTGGCTGACCAGTGTACCGGTCTTCAGGGATTCCTCATCTTCCACTCCTTCGGTGGTGGCACCGGATCCGGCTTCACCTCCCTCCTCATGGAACGTCTCTCCGTAGACTACGGAAAGAAATCCAAGCTGGAGTTCGCCATCTACCCAGCTCCCCAGGTATCCACCGCTGTTGTCGAGCCATACAACTCCATCTTGACCACCCACACCACCCTGGAACACTCCGACTGTGCCTTCATGGTTGACAACGAAGCCATCTACGATATCTGCAGACGTAACTTGGACATTGAAAGACCAACCTACACCAACTTGAACCGTCTGATTGGCCAGATTGTCAGCTCCATCACTGCCTCCCTCCGATTCGATGGTGCCCTCAACGTCGACTTGACTGAGTTCCAGACCAACTTGGTACCCTACCCACGTATCCATTTCCCTCTGGCTACATACGCCCCAGTCATCTCTGCCGAGAAGGCTTACCATGAGCAGCTCTCCGTTGCCGAGGTCACCAATGCTTGCTTCGAGCCAGCCAACCAGATGGTGAAATGTGATCCCCGTCACGGCAAATACATGGCCTGCTGTATGTTGTACAGAGGAGATGTTGTCCCCAAGGATGTCAACGCCGCCATTGCCACCATCAAGACCAAGAGGACAATCCAGTTCGTCGACTGGTGTCCAACTGGTTTCAAGGTCGGAATCAACTACCAGCCACCAACCGTCGTTCCAGGTGGTGATCTTGCCAAGGTACAGCGTGCCGTGTGCATGTTGAGCAACACCACTGCCATCGCCGAGGCCTGGGCTCGTCTGGATCATAAATTCGATCTGATGTACGCCAAACGTGCTTTCGTCCACTGGTACGTAGGAGAGGGTATGGAAGAGGGAGAGTTCTCCGAGGCCCGTGAGGATTTGGCTGCCCTCGAGAAGGATTACGAAGAAGTCGGTGTCGACTCCGTCGAGGGTGAGGGAGAGGAAGAGGGTGAGGAATATTAAACTCCTCACGTCTAACAATAGACTGTTCCTGAAAACAAACCTTAAACGTCAAAGGACAATGAAAATGAACAATGGCTTAATGGTTTTATCTCTGAATGATAACTGTATAATATTTCAAATTTTTGAGGTATTGTAACATCAAGCAGTTAATTGATCTGTTAGATTCTGTCTGCAGCAATAAAGTTGTTACTAATTGATATCAAAGTCTTTTTTTTTTATTCCACCCCCACCCCCGTTCCTGAAGATATCAGTAAAGTCTATCAGTACATCGGTGGAAGTCGGTATATACATGACATGTGGGAAAGCCTTTATATTAATACATTTATTAAAACCCCGAAACTTTCTTCGGGTTCTCTTGATTCCTCCACCAATAAACTCTACCGTTTTCTTATATAGGTGAAATTATCATAGCAAAACCTTGTCAGCAACATACGAAAATGGCAATGATATGTATTTTCATTGAAGGTTGTCCGAACAAATTATAAAATGCAGTAGAAGTGTGAGTTTGAGAAGTAGCCTACTTAGACGTACGGCTATTCCAGGTTTCTTGGATCCAGGTCGTCACAAATGAGGTTATCCAAAGTAAATATGTATCCGACAAAGCTCGGCCCGGGGGAAGGTGGGTCCGCCCGTTTCGTTAACTGCTACACACTTCATGCTACCATAAAGGTGATATTCTCAGATGTACATATTCATTTAAGTATTTAGTCCGAAATTAGGGTAACAAAACAATCAACACCGTCATTATATTTCAAATTTCACACATACTTCAACACTTTTGTCCAAAATGGGTGTGTGTCTGTTTGAATTAGGGACTTGCATCGCCTTTAATTATATATAAAGGACATTGAAAAAGATATGACCAGGATAGGAATCCCATTTGAACGAACATGCCGAATTATGAAATCCTGGGATACACGTGGCAAGATTAAGTCTGCCACACTTCTTTCCAATCAAACATACAACACCCTTTTACCAGAAAGAAAACCTACAAATTGCTGCCGGCCTGGGACTCGAAACCAGTGTGTTTGTTTTTCGATATACACGACGCTAAGATTATTTTCAGGACATACTTGGTGTAGTGATCCAGAGCAGACGATCCTGGATCGATTACTGGACTGTGGCATAAACTCTATCAGAAGTTGTTACTTATCCGTTTCCAGTGGGGGATTCAGAGGGGTCCGCCCCCTCCCCCTTTTTCGCCACATATTTACAAAATCCAGATTTCGTACGAAATATGACCCAGTACTTTGGCCAATACACATGTGGGGCATGTGCCCCCCCCCCCTTTTTTCGAAATCCTGGGTTCGCCACTGGTTTACATGTCGCAATAAGACTGAAAATAGTCGTAAAACGCCAAGGGTTCAGCCAATCAGAATCATTCTTTTTATATGGCAACTGCTTCTGCCCAAGACATGACATAATTTCGACCTATATACGACAGACCAAACAATCCCAGGGGCATCAGTTTTCAACGACAACGTCTCATTCTGAAATCAGACCACCTACAAGCCAACAGTTTGGGTTCGAATCCGGAACCTCCCAACTACTGACTGGTTCAACTTCAAACCAGAAATTCTTTTGGTGTGCCTGCTCTTCTGAGCTATAGGAACCCATGCGACAAAGTGACACAATATGCCGTTATCGTATTAATTAATTTTATCACATAGGATGATTTGCCGTCACCCCATTGTGACGTCATACTCTAAGCATTCACGTCACTATGAAAATTACGGCACAAGGAAGTCTGGCGCACTATTTCCTCGTGGTTTAAAATACAACAGATATCTCTGGGTGTTAGAGTGTTGATGCTCTACATAAAAGTAACTGTAAACTAACGTAAAGTTGTGAAAATCATCAAGCAAATTAACCATCTTTGCATATAAACTGCATACGACCGAAGTACAAGTCACAATACCGTCTTGTCGACAATAAGGAAATGATGTATACATCATTCTCTATCAGAGTTATCACTCCTTACTCTCGCTTATATCTCTGTCAATGGCCGAGAAATAGTTCGGTGTCACATGGCAAAATTATAAGCTTATCTTCACTTTCAATTGTCTGTATGTTATTTTCAACGAACTATCAAATTCTTTTTTTAAGTCTCATCTACATTGAATTCCATGGTAAAAACCCTTTCGACAAAATTTCTGGATCCGCGACTCTCGACTTTCTCCTGAAAAAAACCAATACATGTATTATGATATTACTGGGATGTTGTATACAGTGAAGCCATTATAATTTGTGGTTTATAAGATATTTCTGAAGTCCCTAGAGGCTCCTACAGGGGGTAGAGAATGTCTAAATCAGCCTCTTTCTCATTTGTGTCAAGTTCGATCAAATTTGGTCCAGTAATTCCGGTAAAGTTAGAAACGTGAAGTAAACAAGTAATTATTAGCATAAAGCACCAACGAAGTACTTGTAGTTGCGCCTTGAAAAGTTTGTGAAGGGGTGTGTGTACAAAATGTACGTGTACGGAAAGGACCAACCTCTATGAAATTAACATACGCAAGGTTTTCTCTTGGTAACATTTTGTGTATCATCGAAAACAAATCTTAGGCAACGTATGTTGAAAGGGTAGGGAGGAGGGGGAAACAACGAATAATCTTGTGTCCCCTTTTTCCTATGCCCTTATTGTCTTATACAGTGATGATTTTTACCTGCCGAATTACTTCATGAATTTAATCCCTAACCATAACTTTTAATGAAAAAAAGGAACCACCAAATATATTTGTCAGGTTTGCAATCCAGGTAGTGTCGTACCACCTAATTTCTATTGAAAAGGTTCGGCTCGTACTTCACCACCTTGTCCATAGAAATTACGTACCATCCTGCCTCCACTCACGCACAGTACGTTCACAATGTATGCAAATACAGTGTACTCACTATTTTCAAACAGCAAAATCTACATTGAAAGATACGACTTAATTACGAGTATGAAATAAAAAACAACTTTAAGATATAAAAATATTTATTTAGAAAACACTTTTTCCACAATAATTATTGCGATTGTGAAAAAAACAAATTATAAAATTCATCTTGTAATTTCACTAGAAAACAATTCAAAATCTGCAGTAAACAGGATGTTAAATCTATGCACTCTGCCCTATCAGTTCCTCGAGAATTACAAATATTTTATACTTCAACTCACGGAGTAATCTATATAATACACTGCATTACAAACAACAACATCATACATAGGCAAGCATTATTGTTTTCAAATAACATTGTAGTCAGAAGTTCTTAGCCCACATATTTTAAGACCTCTTTAGAGTAAATACATGGTTCATACAATAGCATTACATTTATACAAAACTTGAAAGGGAGAAATTAATCTTCTGCATACGTAACTTGATTTGACATAAATAACTTTTGTTTTCCATAACCGTACACTGGACCTAATTTATTTATACGGCGACAGAATATGACTGAACAAAATTAGAACCCCCATATAACCCAATAAGTAACCTCCTCGCTGGAAGGCTATTCCAGACCCGGACTCGAACCCAAACCCACGAGGCGAGTTCATCGACATGGTACTCAAACACCTAGACCTGCTACCCTAAAAGGTGAAAAAATGTAAAGTTTATCACTCGTACTCATTCCTTTTAATCGTTACACAGAATGGTGAAATATAAATATGATGAAAGGGTAGACTGCTTACAGACATGTTTACCTCGGCCTGTTTACTCTCTTTGTTGGGAACGAGGATAGATAAACAATATCTCGTATAGATAAGTTTTCAGCGGTATTTAAGTCATATTGTGTAAACAGCGAGCAAGACGTTACAAATGTCTCCGTCATAAGGGAGTCATCTGGGGACCGAACCAATCAGGTCAGTCGCTATAGTCTTTAATATCGACTACGATTGCCCACAGATCCCTGCAAATAAAATAATTATAAACCCCCCTCCTTTTCCCCCTCTGTCTCTCTCTCTCTCTATCCTCGTGAAATGAAAAAACAAAGAATTCTGTTTTTTCATTTCACGAGTCGAGAGTAAAAGTCAAAGGGGAAAGGGAAGGGTATAATTATTTTATTAGCAGGGACCTGTGGAATAGCCCACTTGTATAATAATGAAATACAAAATTTTATAACAATTCTTTATCTGCTGAACCCTTTTGGATAAAGTGCCTGGATTCGGATTCTTTATACTTATATTTACATGTATATGATGAAGGCTAAACATGTGATGCCTTCAACCTTATAGTCTGGTTACTATAATAAATCTGCATTGTTCTATAGTGCATGCATTCACATCAGCGATGGATATATGGATCGGAAATAAGATAATATCCAAAGATTAATTCAAGTCAGCAAAATGTTGAATTCAGTTAACATAATTTTAATCACTTCACTCGGCTTATTTTACACTCGTTTTAGTTTCAACATACCTTCCTTTAATATTAGACATTTGGTTGAAAAATGAAGTTCGTAAATACATGTATAATATTTTTCCAAAGAAAAAACATCCCCGACATAAAAATAAGTATTCTGCGATTGAATGCGTAGCATTTCCATATTCAAACATGCTAGAAGTGCTGGCTTACAGCCTTATAATCTTCATTAATTAAATATGTTTAGCAAGTGCAAACTAAAAACCTTACCATCAAAGTGAAATGAAAGTTAATATGTATTGCACTATACGGCAAGGACCTACATTAAACTAGGAGTGAAGTGTTCCCAAGAACACATGTATTAGGAACCTACACTCAACTTGGATGTGGTGTTCCCAAGAGCACTTGCATTTATAGGAACCTACAGTAAACTAGGGTAAAGTCTTCCCGAGAACACATGCTCCAAGAACCTATAGTAATCTAGGGTGTGGTGTTCCCAAGAACACTTGCATTTATAGGAACCTACAGTAAACTAGCGTGAAGTCTTCCCGACAACACGTGCTTCAAGAACCTACAGTAGACAAGGGTGTGGTGTTCTCAAGAACACCTGCATTTAAATAAACCTACAGTAAGCTAAGGTGTGGTGTTCCCGAGAATATCTGCATTTATAGAAACCTACAGTAAACAAGGGTGTGGTGTTCCCAAGAACACTTCCATTTATAGGAACCGACAGTAAACTAGGGTGTAGTGTTCCTGAGAATCCATGCATTCGGAACCTACGGTAAACAGGGTTTAACGTTACCCGTAAATAATTAAGGCAAGTCGCACAGGCTGACAAACCTCTGAATGTCACTCTGTTCAACATTTAACTAAAATTGATAAATAAATATGGCAGATAACCGGTCGATTTGTGTTTTACTTCGCTTTTAACAACATCTCAATAACATCGCGAAATAGAAACAAGAGATCGCCCTAACTCCTAAACATAGTGGCGCAATAAGGGTATCGAACCCGGATCGTCTGCACCGCAAGTCAAGCGAGAACCCTGCCAATACTATGTGATACAAATAGGATTACATATTTCTATTTCGAAACTGATAACACTATGGAGCCTGGAAACCACTATGTCTACAGAGGGACTGACAGACGGACCTGATTCCAGTATACCCCCCCCCCCCCAAACAAAGTTGTGGGGGTGGGGGTGGGGGTGGTGGTATAACACGTGTTTATTCTTTTCTATTTTTATACTGATTTTGCTCTAGAAGAATTCGCTTGTGCGGTTCAATATTAGAATACAGCACTGAAAATTGTAAATGTAGATTGCAATTGTATATATGACTAATTTCGACATATCTATCGCACTCTTCTAGAGCCGACACGTCGAGATTCCTTCTTCTTCACAGATCTCGTCCTTTTTCCATCCCTTATACATATTTCATTTGTTTCATGTAACGGTTCTTTATCATAGGTTAGCACCTTTGGAGAGAGCTGTGGGAAGTCTTTGGCCACTGTAGTCCCATGATCATATTCAAATTGTACAGCAAGAGACTTTCTCTTAAATCTCCCTTTCCGATCATTGTTCGTATGTGGAGTAGAGGTCTTTAAAATGTGTGAATCTAAAACTGGACTAGAAGAACTTAATTTCTCGCCAACTTGTGCTGCATTCGTTTTCTGTGGACTAAGATAATTAAATTCTATATCATCATCTACTTTCTCTATGCCATCTACTAAGAATGTGACACCTGATGCACTTTGAATTTTGCGACGTTTCGGAGACAAAACACAACTCTTAGAAGAAAGACATCCTGTTTTATCATCAATGCTGGATATTCGTTTCCTCTTGGATATTTTGTCTAGGCTATGCTGAACTCGAACTTTACAAGGTGATTTCACAGGACTAAACTTTTGTTTCCATGGTGATTTTCTAGGGCTTGACCTCAAGACTATGGAACTATTTCCCTTGTTAAAAGAAAGCTGAGAGTCAATGTACACATCACAAGCTTCTCCCCATGAGGAATTTGAACGTAATCCAGGAGAAGATAAAAACTGCGGAACATAAATAGATAGATTTTCGTCTTTATCCTCCTCTTCCTCCCCAATGCACCATTCGTGATTTGGGTCATCCTCTATTTCGATTTCATTTGTTTCTTCATATGACACTTCGCTACCCAAAGCACTCCCCATGAGCACTTCTGGTTCAAATCCCTCGAAATTATCATCACCATCCTGTTCACTGTGGAGCAACTTCAACACACTCCTATCTGTGAGTAGAGACCAGCTCTTGTTGAGCTTTACTTTCTTCCCTTTACATCTTGGAGTACTTCCTTTAGCATGTTGCCACGTCATCGAAAACGAAGCAGATTTTTGTGATTTCTTCTTTTTTGTCTTTTTGTCATGGGCAAGTTTTGTTGGTGTTTTATGCTTCACTTCTTGAGCTGCTTTGAATGGCAGTGTTGCAATTTCAAATCCACATGCAAATGTACTTGAAGACGTTTTTCTCACCGATTTTGCAACAGATACATCTGTAGCATTTTTAATACCATTGTCTTTCCTTGATGTCCTTCTATCATCAAGACTTTTATCTGGTGCTCCTATCAGAAAAGAATGAGCATAATTTTTGGATGATTCTGTATCTGTTTTGTCCTGCAATGAACTCTGACCTCTATCTGACCTATCAAGTGTATGTTTCTTTGTGTGTTTTTCTTCATGCCTTTTCCTTGATTTTCCTGACATTCCTGATGCTTTTGATTTTGCTTTTGTTACAGAGACATTTGGAACTTTGGAATCTACTTTATTCTGCGAATCTTTTTCTCGTGTTTCAGTGCCCTTTTCACAGTAAGAATAACATCTACTTCTTCCACTGACTGATGTTGTAGGAGTTCTCATGGAATCTTTAACACAAGTGGTTGCAAAACTAGCACATTGCTTTTTAAAACGGGATGCTGGTGAGCGAGAAAACTTTGGTGATGGAGGACAAGTTTGAACAGATTTTCTCTCTCCCGATTCCACACTTTCAACAGAAAATTTTTTCTTCTTATCAGCATTCTCACTACGAGAAAGAACTTTTGGGGAGCCTTCACTTAAAATCTTTACTTTGTCATCAACGCTTTGCATTCTTCGACTCGTAGTGCGTAAACGTTGGATTTTATCAACAAAATCACAGGCTTCCATCACATGTTCCTGATAATGACTTGGAGATATGACAGTCTTTTTACCTTCCCCATCTTCACAGTCTCTTACTGTCGGTTGTGAGTAACTCTCTACTTCTGATGTCACTAGAGAAGAAGATTGAACTCTCCTTATTTCTGACACTGCTGCTCTGAAAGGTGAACTCAACACCTGATTTCCATTCTTGATAGCTGCTTCTTTCCTAGTGCTTCCTTTAAAATTCTTCTGCTCTATAGCTATTTTCCCCTCCTTTTCGTCTATTACAGTCGCTACATGCTTTCCCCTTGATGTTTCTTTATCCTCAGATTTTAAATTGTGAATCAAATTTTTAGGAGAATTAATAATATTTTCAGATGACAACGTGTGTGCTGATGGTGTTGACGAATGTATTTTATCTGAATTCTTTTCCTGTAGAACATTTGCAGCTTTAAATTCTTCAGATTTACACTGTTTCTGTACTGCTTTAACAGTTTTTACAGACCCTTGGTGAATAGTATTTTTGTCTTCCAATGATACTGCATTCTCCATTGCAGTAGAAACAGTCCTCTTCCTAAGACACCTTTTATCAAGTATTTCAGTACCTTCAATAGCTTCCCTTCCTGTTTTCTTAAAGTCCTTATAAAGACTAGCTTCCCCATTCTTCTTTCGTTCATCACTAAAGCTAGAAACCTCCCTTGTTCTCTTTTGTTCCACACAAACTCCACTGAACTCCTCTGTTTTTTCTTGTTCAGAGCATAACCTCTCTTTTTCTTGTATATTTGAAGGACAAACACCAAAACTATCTCTATGCTTTGCAACTTTCCACACTGAGTCCTCTTTTTCCTCATTTTTCTTTTGCAAGATTTCATTAGAATTTTTCAAACCTTTCACCACACCAGAAGATTTCCTAGGGGATTTTCTTACACAGTGATTATCATTAAAAACTGTACATTTATTCTGCACCACAGGGTTTTCTAATGATATGGCATCACTATTCAAACTTTGAGTAATTTTATCTGTCACTGTACATGTATCTCCATCAACTTCATCACTTACACTGTCACCTTCCACACACATTTTCCTAAATCTTTTATCTCTATTGTTTTCTTTCTTCAATACATCCAAGTCTACACTTTCTTCATTAATACCTTCTTTGCCACTAAGCCCTCCAAGTACTTGACCATCTTTGGAATGAGTTGATTTGCAGTGACTTTTTGACGCTGCCCTGGAATTTCTGCTCCTAATTTCTCTTTTACATTGTAAGTTACGGTTCTCCTTAGATATTTTGGGTTGAAATGTTTCTACGGATTTAGGATTCTCTGTACCTGATCTATGATGCACCACTATGAAATTATTAGTCCTTGAAGGAAAATAGTGACCTTTGACTGTGCTTTCTGCTCCCTCTGTATCTTTCCCAACAGCAATGGAAATCCTAGGGGACTTTCTTGTTACTTCTACTGGGTCACTGTCAAGAGGGGAAAAGTGATTAACACTTGGAGATTTCATGGGATTTCCTTTATGTTGATATGATCCCTTACATGTACTTGACTCTGTAGTAGATTTCCTTGGGGAATGCCTGGATTTTCGAGGAGAGTTGACTTCTTTGGTTGAATGTGCCTTATTGGACATTTCTGTATGCTGATCCTCATTAGACAAGAGATCCTCATCAACAAGTCTGAAAGTAGAACATATTGATTATAAAATCTTTATATTCTCAGGTAAGGAGGAAAAGCATTATAGGTAGTTGGGCACAGGGACGGAAATTGGCGGTCGCCCAGTCGCCCATGGCTACCAAACTTGTAACTGGGCTCCCAAAACCTCAAGACTTGATCACCCATGTGGCGATTGAAAATTAAAAAGTAAAAACACTCGAACTTTACGCATTTAGAATTGAATTCCTGGACACGGCTTCAGCCATTTTAAAAGAATCGGTCTTAATCAGCAAAACTCTTTAAATTTAATTGTTGCATTACGTCTAAACGCATTTTTAACCCAAATCACAGGCCATTGATGTTGCAATAATTGCATGAAAATGTCACTCACAAATGTGATCTTGTCATAAGATATATCAATAAATTAACATAAGAAATGACAAGAACACATAAATAAGTGACGTAAATTTTTTAAAACATCATGGGCTAGCTCAGATCACTAACGATGTGGAGATTCCTGGAAGGGATGTCTTGGCCCCAGTAAAAGGAAGAAATACTGATAAATGAAGATGAAAACAAACAATAGACCCATTCATGTTAACTGCAAGACTTATGTATGGAGTGGCAAAATCATCATTGTTCCCACAAAATGACGTAAGATGCAATGAAAATTACATCATTATGACGTCAAATATTTCACAGGAAACATAACTATTTTCCACTCAAAACCTCAATCCCACAATTATCATGAAAGGTCCTATATCAAAAGAATTATGTAAAAATAATGGAGTCGTCACTTCTCAACAGATTGGATAAGATCAATATCAACTTAATTTTGTGTGCTTTTTCTGGGCCCCCAATTTTTTTTTGGGCTCCTAATTTTTTAAAGCCTGCAGCCCAGATGGCCCCCATGTTGAATTTGTAAAGGTATGTCCCTGAGGCATAAGGCCAATTAATTTCAATTAGTGAATAAGAGGCCCAATTGGGCCTATATCGCTCACCATAACACAATGTGCTCATTAACAATATAATTGACAATTACAACAAATTCCCAGTTGCATATATATATTGCTTACTGTGTTTTTGATAATTGACAAATGATTATACATTTTCTCTCCACTGAATAAATCAAGACAAAGTCACAAAAATATGTGATAAAGATGGTGTCTAAATTCTTTTTTCGAATTCTTTTTCTATCTTACATGAATTATAACCCTTCAGCATGTCAGAATTGGCTTTAATTAAAAATGAAAAAAAAAATCATAAAAATCTAGAAAAATAAATTTTGATATGATACATTATAATAATTTAAGAAAATAAAAAAAATTATAATAAGAGCAATGGCTAGCATGGCATAATTTGCAAGTAGTTTAATTTGAAGGGATGAAATTTGAAAGTATGGAAACATTCCTTCTTTGCCAACAATTCTGTGAAATATGATTCAAACCCATGCAATGGGTAAAAAGTTATGGAGCGGACAAAGATTTACCCATCATATTTCATTTAAGAAATCTTTACGCAAGCACACAAAATTTGCTTTTTTTGCAAAATTTTCCTGGAGGCGGTCAACCAGATACCCCCACACCCCCAAGGGAGGGTGACCCTCTCTCTCATCACATTCTGTTGTTCAGCATGCGACATTGTGGCATGATTGCTGCTGACCACTGCTACCAATTTAAAATTGGCTGGATTGCAAAGCAATTCCAGTCTATAGACTGGCGATAACCATCTGTTTGTCAGTCAATATTTGGGTTTAAGTTTCTGGTTGAAGCAAAATCTCTGCAACTAAGAGGAATATAAACATAATACTTCACACATAGGTTCCGTATGACCAGGGCTTTCAAGTTATGCTATGACTTTTGACCTGGTGACCTTGACCTTAGACGCACTTTTAAGAAACTTAACTAAACGTGTCTTTTGAACTAATAGGGATGGACTGTATTTCCCTGTATGAAAGTTCGAAAACTCTATTCAGATTAAAAATGATTTATTTGTGAATCTTTTCCTGGAAATTTGCCACGAGGCATGAAAATGGTGCAAAATTCCCCACTTTTTTAGTCTATTTGGACTCTACTTTCACTTTAACAATATGTTGACGGTAGGTTGATGCAACAAGACAAACATCCACACAGAATATCATTCTGGAGCTGAGATCATATAGACTTTGACTATATAAAAGAACACACATTAGTGTTTCATACACTGATGAGATGGCATCACTTTTTGCAAGTAGTCACATGTATGGTGGCCCAGTCAGGCTACTGGTGAGTGTAACCAATAGGGCTTTGATACTTCACACATAGGTTCTTTATGAGTGCTTTTTCAACCGATACCATGACTTTTGACCTAGACCTTGGAATTTGTTCTACTTTTAAGGAACTTTAACTTCAGCTATACATGTATCTTTTGAATTAATATGGATACCTTTTGATACTTCACACAAAGGTTCTTTAAAACAAGTGCTTTCAATTGATACCATGATTTCTGACCTTGTGACTTTGACCTTGTTTTGAATTTGCTTTGCAATCCTGCCATACTGCCTTTAGCAGTTTATTATTTCTGAAAAACACTGAACATCAGTTGTAAATTTTAACATTGCGGAGAAAAATGAAATTTCATACTGTTTCAGTTAAAATAAATATTTTCAGAAAAAATGTCAAAATATGGATTAATTTAAAAATATGTGAAATCAGGTAAAAGTTTTTTGTGTACGAGGACTCAAACTTGTGGGCACTATAATTGAGCCTTTGGCCTTGCATGAGCTTAAAATGGAAGACTTATCTATGTGACTTGACTGGATGATCAAGTTGTACATGTTTGAGTAATCAGAATAAACGCTATTGAATATCATATGCAAACATTTAAACTTGTACATTTTACTTTAATACAAACTAGATCTGTCTGCAAAGCAAAATCAGACCCCCCTCACACACACACACACATACACACAATAACTGCATTTGAAGGCAAAGAGCCAGAAATCCAGCAAAAAGATTTCAATCATGACAAAAGTCAAAGTGCTGAAAACTTGCATATACAACAACTTAAATATAGTATACCACCACAATAACAAAGTAGCTGAAAGGGCAATAAAGTCACAATTATTTGTTGCTGATTTATCTAAATAGCATTCAAAAAATGAACAGAAATCATGATTTATGCAAATTCAAGAAATAATGAATAATTAGAAAACTAACAAAGTGAGAAGGGCCCCACAAAATGCCTGTCACCATGATCTTGACCTTAAATTGGTACAAGAACAAAGGTCTTGTCTAAAGGAACACTGATGCCAAATATGAAAGCCCTACTTCAAACAGTTCTATAGTTTTGGTCAATGTTAAAGTTTTTCAAATGTAGGTCAAAGGTCACTGTCAAGGCCACAAGATCAAAAACTTTTGGTACCAACGAAAAGGTCTTGTAATAAGAATCATACATGCCCAATATGAAAGCTCTACCTGAGACAGTGTATTAGATATGGCCAAGGTTGAAGTTTTTGCTGACGGACAGAAATAGTGATTACTATAGGGCACCCACTTATGAAGCGGGGCCCTAACAAAAATAAGTAAGAATAGATACAAAACTTTTGTTGTCAATTATTGGAGTATTTCAGTTTGAATATTACAACCTCTATCACTGTACAAACTTTACTGTTCTTCTACCTAGACTGAAAGGATGCCTCAGATTTTTTATTCAGATGTTGGTGTAGTATTTTCTGAAGGAATGACGCTTGGTTCTGTCCACTTCTAATCAATCGATCCAAATCTTTGTAATTCTTCTTGTCTCTCACAAAGCTTTTGTGTTTGTCATCCACTATATGCTGTAAAAATTCCATTACAGTTGTCTTTATTGTAATTGAATATAGAAGGGCGTAATGCTGTCAAAATATTTTGTATGAGATTTATCTCCTGTCATGCTTACCTATACAAACTATGTTTCTTTCATGACTAAAGCAGACAAATTCAGAATGTTTTGAGTGAATTTATTTCACTGGACTGAATAACAGCTATAAGGCTAAAAAATATATATATGTGCGTTTTCACTTTATTGACCTACTCTATTTTTTACCGCCAACCATATAAATTTTTAAGAGGTAATAAAAAGAAAAAGTAAAAAAAAAGGCTTGTGATTTCTTTAAAAGGTGAAAAATCATGGTGAGAAAAGGGCTTCAAAAGAAGTACATGTGGCTTTCAGCTTAAACCTTTACGAGACTTGTTAAATCTAGATTTCAACACAAGGTATATAATCAAATACTGTATCACTTGTATCATGCATTATCAAGAGTGCCACGAGTCATACCTACATTGGTCGTAATTCTTTCCGACTAATAGTAATTGACTTTTGTTTAAGGCCACACCACTATCATTCAGTAATATGGTAACACCTAATCAATGAAAACCAAAGTGTATGGAGAAAATATCTGACCTATCGTGTACACTGCTGGACCTTTATACTTACTCTGCCTAGCATTTAAACCAAAACTTAACAGATATGAGCAGATATACATAGTTCCAGAGTAGCTCCTTGCCACACTCCACCGCAAGGCTCATTCATAGAAAAGCACTGTCATCCTTATCACAGGATAAGACCCCAGGCTATACAAATTTGTAGTCTGAGAGACATATGGACAAGGAAGTTGCATCTAAATACAAAACTTTCATTCTAGAATAACTGAAATCTGGTATCACCAATGTGTAGAGACTACGACTGAATAAACCTTAGAAATACTTGTTAATTCATAATTCTCACACTTCAAGGAATCATTTCTGCATTGGTCACTTCACTAGGGGGTCAACACAAGAACCTGGGAATATAAGTTGTTTAAGAACAGTTAAGGAATTCCCACCCCAATTAAATTATGAATAGCCCTATATATCCCTATAGTCCTATATACCTATTACATCATATTACGTGGATGAAACAAAAGTTGAGGACAGTCCGATTGGGGAATTTCCTACTAAAACTTCATAAATTTCATTTTTCAAGAAAACCTCAATAACATACAATGTATATATTGATTAAAAGGTCTTTTTGAGAAGGTCAGTTAAGAGTTAAGAATCAGGCAAAAAACTAGAAAGTAATTAACAAAAAGAACAATGATGACCAAAAATTTCTAATTTTGTAAGATTTGATGTTTTAACTTTGAATTGGAATATTTTAGTCGTGCTTGATATCGAATGACTCAGAATGAAATACTGAAAGTGAAAATGGAAAGAAAACACAAAAGATAGTGAAATAAGGAAGCTGAAATTTTCAGATAAGCTTGTCAGCACATCAAAGGCTTGACAAATGTTGCTGAATACGCATACAGCATTAGCATATCATGGCATACACTTCGAGCGATAGTAGGGAATTAGGGTGGTAATACCTCAAATACGTGTATAATTCTTCATAGTATGAAGATATTCATACCTTGAAAAGGTCTTCATATTTCTCCTCACAACATTCACAATAACCTCGCTTGCGTTCCTGCAGTCTTTTCTGCTCTTTCTGCCTCCTGATTTCCCCAGCAGTCACGATCCTGACCCCACCCACTATACTACGTCTTGGTTTACTGTAACAGAGATGGTCACATCAGTACATATGAAATGTAATCAGTATATTGCTCAGCATTTGATTACAGTAAACACTGTAAAGGTTTCAAGAGGAATACATGTAAACCTATACATTAGGTACACCTTTAATGTACTAAGTGTAAAAAAAAAAACAAAAAAAAAAAACAAAAAAAAAAAAACAGTCTTATATCACACTCCAATTTAGATGGACAGAAAATTTGAGACAAGGCGACAAAATTTTAATTCTTAGTTTTTATGGATCCGCCGACCCTAATTTTACTACGATTGGAAAAAAAATAAAACGTACTAAAAATACATTTTTTTCTTCCGATCATCCGAATTTTGCCGGACCGTTACTGATTTAAACATGTATTGTTATTTTATCTCTTTCGCGCGAGCGTTTTGGAGTTCGGTGATTATGTTTGTGTGAAAAGCAAACTCATTAAGATTGCGATCGAGACGAAATGGCGCGATGGATAGGGCTTCAGGTCGGCAAAGAAGGGGCCACACAGCCGATTCTCAATAAATTTATAAAGGGCAACATCAACAGTACTATAAGAACTATCTGCTCTGATGAGCTGTCCCATTTTGGCTTCTGGTACGGAGGTAAACTTTGATATGCCTCTCGGCGATTTTTACGACATGGGCATACGGTTCTTATATCATATATGTGTTAATGAAAGATCAGCCCAAGGAATCAATAGAAACAGCAGCAGCCAAGTCAGTATTCGATGTACCCATGACCATGTCGAAGACATGCGACCAACTACCACCTAGAGGCTAGAAGGTATTTTAAGCCTGATTAAGTCTGTCTGTATTTTTAAGTGTTGGGAAATAAATGTTGAAAAATATTTAATACATCAAAATGGCCTGCTTGTGATTTCTTAACAGTTACACTAACAGCATTTTCTAAAAATATCATTAAAATATTCATGCAATTTGTATTTGATATTATAAAGTGCATTCAATTTGGCCTTCGGATGTAATATAGGATTGAGTACTTCCAAGTTGTAAGTTCGAACCGCACACCGTAGGATATACATATACATGAAGGGGTCTGTTCCATCCAACAGAACCATACCGGTATGTCGGATAGCATTTTACACTAAGACTCGGCACCAAAAATAACCGTAATATCAGAATAGCTGCTGTTTGATACTGGTAGCAGGACAAAATGACATCACACACATGTAGCTGAAATATCACTATTTAAACAGACTATTATAGTTGAATATAGCCAAATTAATCCCTGGATACAACCCACAATCCATGTGGGGACATTATCATACACAATTACTGCATGGTTTTACTTTAACATGTAAAGATATATGGGATATAGACTAAAACCTGGAATTAAAATCAAAATTTCTATTTTGTCAGAGAGACCAAAACGGCCAAAGACCGGTTGTATAATGACCTATTGGATTGCCTACAACAGATGAGGGTTGGCTACACGAAGAGTCAGGTGCAGGATATCGGAGCCAAAGTAGTCCATGACTTATGCGGAGTTCTGTGGTACATCTCGCCCTTTCATGATAGATTCAGGGAGCGGGCCTTAAAGGTACAATATTGCATAGAGTTTCAACTTTCTTAATAACAACATGAAATCAAAACACATCCCAATCTGCATATACCAATACTGACTCTGAGTTGTTTTTTCTTTCATCTGCACTTACTTAGCGAAGCGCTTTAAAGTGATCATCTTGTATTGCGTCTTTCCGAGTATTCATCTCTCAGTCACACTTTCAGTAGTCACATTTCAGTGATAGTCACGCTATGCTTTCAAAGCTATTAGTACTGGAGGTGACATGTGTTCCTCAAACACATTAGTTTATTAAAATTATATTAAAAAATGTTTAATTTATTCCTGGGTGAGAAAGACAAATCTAATTAATGTCTGTTGATTTACTCTTTAAAAAATAACTGATTTGTGATAAACTTGTTGTTCTGTCTAAATTTAATACGATTTAGCATGTCACCTGTGATTATGTAAACCAAATATCAGTCTAAATATTTGTTGGGGTTGGGGGGGTTTTCTGTTGCTGAAATGAAGAAGACTTTCCTTCAAATTAATTATTTAGTCAAAAACTTTGAAGGTTTATATGAAAACTGTAGGTAAAATCCTTTGAATTCATTCATTTTTCAGCTAAAGTCAGAGAAACAGTGGCATGCAACGAATGTGGAAAGAGGAGGGTGATCTATGCAGCATCGAAGTTGACAACGCCAGAAAACAGACTCATTCTTCGCGTGGAGGAGGAGTTGCTGTATGTGTGTGGGAGTCCTCTATTTCCAGGCGGGACTTTATACCAAGACAAAATTATTGTCAGAGAGGCTTTGTCATGCAGCGCACCAATTGAAACCACATACTGCACTGGTAAGTATTTCTGTTGTCAATACTGGTACAGTAATTTTTCACTCTTATTTCCATGCAATCCATTTTATGCATACATCTTAATTCAGCTGATTGTCCAAAATTGCTGTGTAAAAATTAAAACATGTTCACTTGTAGTACACCAATGTATTTCCCTTTTGGCCAATATGATGTGAGTGGAACTCTTTGTCATACTGTTGAGTAAAGTCTTTTCCTTTTCTTATTTGCTTTAAATATTGGGTAACATATTCATATTTCAGGAGTGTACGCAGTCCTTTGAAGACATATGCATTCACTGCGGCGATACCGAGGTGATAACCAACCAAGAGATCAACCAGCTAAAAGAGTCCTTCAGAATTGTTCGACCCATATGCCAGACATGCTGGCAGAAAGGACTTAAACCTGTTACCCGAAATGCCAAAAAACTTTAAAAAGCCAGGAGAAATTGGAAGAATCTGTAAAACTGTCCACTTATAATAAAATGTTGAAATCCACAAATTTTATTTTTTATTTTTCCCCTCCTCCTACCCTTTTTTCGAAAAAAAAAATCTGTAAAACTAAAAATTAAAATTTTGTCGCCCAATGGAGTGTAACATAAATCTTTGGCATGTACAATTCAGTAGCGACACTGGCACCTGGCAAATTACCTCCACTTCAAATGACCAGTTTCTGTGCATTTTGCCCTTTTCAAAGTTCTTCTGACCAAAAGTACTAATTTGTAACTCATCTATTTCACTAAAGTTCCCTGAAAACCTTAATTAACTTTCCTACAAGAGTAAACCAGGAATTTAATTCTAAGGATGTCTTTGTATCTCATTAAATCTGACTTCCCTTACTTTTTATACAATAAAGATGGCATTAAATTAATAAAAAGAGCACACCAAAAATCACATGCACGGATGTTAGCTAAATCCCTGTAGAATAGATCTCCATCTACATTATATGTATCAAGAAAATCACTAGTGGGTCATACTCAGCAAGTTTCATTGTATTCTGATGTATCCTAGACAGAAATGTGTTATGATTGACTGATTGATTGATTATTTTTTTACATTACACCACGAATATTTCACGTATATGGTGATGGCATCTGCCTGATGCAGAGCATACAAATTTTGACCTTTGCAACGGACCCACTCAAAGCAGTGAGGGATCTTTAACGTGCCATGCATACCACGACACGGGGCCTCGGTTTTAACTGTCTCATCCAAAAGACATGACACCGGCATGACCAGAGCGGGACTCGAACCCCGGCCTCCTGATCAGGATCACGATACCACTAGGCCACGCCGGCTTGAAATGTGTTATGAATTTTGCACTATAAGAGGTTTACTCTCAATAAGAGTAGCATTGCTTTATTGAAGTTCAATCATGATCATCTAGAGATATCATGAACTGTAAAAATTAAGCCTTTCAAGTTTCATGTCATGCTTTGTGCACACAGTACAAGTCACCCATCAAGCCATGTTCTCCCTTCTTTCTACTACGGCAAAAATGTCCGCTTTCATTTTGTTTCACACTCTTTGAAGTAACCTTTACATTGATGCAACTCACTTCTAGTAAAGGGGGTTTTTTTTTCGGGGGGTGTGTTGTTGATACCCCTGGAATGTATCACCAGATGGTAAACATTCAACCAGAAACTAGACTTCAATTATAGTAGAACTTGGATGTGTGGGAAAGAAAGAAGTTGATAAGACAATTACGGTCGCCAAGTGGGCGATGAGAACGAGAATTTGGGGTGCCCACAAGGAAAATACAGTCGCTAATGTGAGTGGGAGAGCGGTAATCTGGAACCCTGCTTGAGGTCAAATGAGCTTAAACTGGAATTCTAACATGAATGTTAATTTATCTTTTTCCGAAATATTTTTCTTTATACTGAATGTAAAACTCCTGGAAAAGTGTTACTGTATTGCAATCATCATACATGTATATATGAATGAATCCATTTTTTTTTTTTCAAAATTTACAACCAGAAATTTGAGTAACGCAAGACAGTAAATAAATTGGCCTTACTTGCCACTGGGAACTGATTCCCCATCTCCAGATGGTGTTTCTGGTGAACCTGGCTCCAAAGGGATGAGTCCTATACGGTCACCTCTTTCTTCTCGGGAGCGGTCTTCTCTCTTTGCTAAGAATTAACAATATGTCTATATAAACATATATATTTTCAAAAGGATCTTACATCACTAAATTAGGATTACAATCCAAGAAGTTGGCTGGCAACATCAGGGCTACAGACCGAAAAACTGAGAGAAAAAAAATAAATCATTCAAATACTTCTATCATTAAATGAAGTATGAATTCTGCAAACCAATTAAGTCACTTCAGGTATTTTAGAAAACATAATCCCACTAGCAATAGCAAAATGTTCATACAAATGTATAGCAGAAATCAGGACAAACTGTATATTGTCTTTGTTGATAGATTGCTGTTTTTTATCACTTCAGGATTATTTCTAAAATTTCTACTCATGCCATGAACCATCAAAAACTTCCAGTGAAACGATGAGGATTTTCTATTTTAAATGTCTTGTCTAAAAGACAAGATACCAATAAACTGCCAATTTCGCTCTTACTCAGGGCCTCAAAGCCCCTATCCAAGCAGACTTCTGACTGAGATTGCCGGCCCTTTGCTGCGAGAGGGCTGACTGAGATTGCCGGCCCTTTGCTGCGAGAGGGAGTCTACACACCTTACCAGTAACTGCAGAGAAAAACAAACCTGTGCCATCAAATGGACACGTTCCCCTTGGAGTGTTGGTATTAGCTCTGGGCCATACATCCAGGTGTTGCTGAATAGCTTTGTACTGCCTGCTCACTGCTTCAAACTTTATATAGGGCGACTTCAACTTCTTTACTGAAACAGGATTCATTACATATAATTGTATCTTAAACAGAGAAAATGAAAGGACTTGAAAGTCCTTAAGGTCGGAATTGCATGGTCAAGTACATCAAAGGTAATAAAGTCGTGATCCACCAAGAGATCACACACCAAGCGTGTAATGTTTAGGATCAGTATTGACAAAACACGGCGGTCACTAAAAGTGGTAGTCCGAGTCCGAGTTTAAGAAAAGCTGAGTTGAGAATTAAATCGCCCACAACTTCCTTAATTTGGCATGGATTGAGACCAAATTTGAAATAATACATTCAAATATATGTAAAAATATATTGACATTGTCAAAGTTTGAAAATTTTTATCTTTGTTATAATTATGGTCGATTTTCTTATTTTCAGGTCACTAAAAGTGGTAGTTGGGAGCCGAGTTGATATTTTAATCGCCCACTATTTCCTGAATTTTACATGGACTGATACCATATTTGGAATATTATATTCTAATTTACAATTGAATATATTGATATTGTTAAATTTTAAAAATTCAGGGCGATGTCACTGAAAGGGGTAGTTGGTAGCCGAGGTAAGAGCCCACAGTTTCCTTAATTTTACATTGATTGACACCACATTTGAAATAATATGTTCTGATATACAGTAAAATGTGGTGACATTATCAAAAGTTCAAATTTTCAAACATTCTAATGGCAATGGAGGATTTTACGATTTTCAGGTCACTAAAACTGGTAGTCCGAGCTAAGCGCCGAGTTGTGATTTTAATCGCCCAGCTTTCAAATCAACTTTCAACTGCACATACTGTATCATGTCATTTTCTTTTAATGCATCAATTGTAAGCCACGTCGGAAGTGGGGAAATCTACTTTATTATATCAGAAATAAAACATAGACTTGTCACGTCAACTTTTATTAACTTTAGAAGCAACATGAGATACAGGTATAGTCGTAATGTTGGTAATAACAACCACATAATTACATGTTAACTGGAATAATGATTTTATTCATTCATTCACATAATTAATACATAAAAGGCAACATTTTTATTATTTTCCATTGAAAGACTCAGCGGTAATTAACAGACATTTATAAAGATCAACTACATTGGTGACCGCGCTCCCAATTACTCGCAACGTATGGCCAAATAAAATTAATGAAAAAGTGAGTGATTAAAATTTCAACTCGGCTTTCAGCTCAGACTCGGACTACCAGTTTTAGTGACCTGGAAATCGGAAAATCTTCCATTATTATAATCATTGTAACAATGTTCAAAATTTTCAAATTTTGATAATATTAGTACATTGCAATATTTATCAGAATATATTATTCCAAATGTTATGTGATTCCATGAATAATGAAGGAGATGATCGGGAATTAAAATCTTAACTCGGCTCTCAGCTCGGCTTCCAACTATCAATAAATCACCCATTGGGCATAATTATGAAAATGACCGATTTTTTTTGTAAATTGGACAATATCAATATATTTAATTCTTTATCAGGATATATTATTCCAAATTTGGCGTCAATCCATATTAAATTAAGGAAACAGTGGGCGATTAACATCTCAACTCGGCTCCTGACTCGGCTCCCAACTACCACTTTTAGTGACCTGAGAATAGGGAAATCGACCATAATTATAACAACGTTGAAAATGTTTAAACTTTGATAATGCCAATATATTTTAACATACATTTGGATATATTATTTCAAATATGGTGTCAATCCATGCCAAATTAAGGAAGTTGTGGGCGATTTAATTCTCAAATCCGCTTTTCTTAAACTCGGACAACCACTTTTAGTGACCGCCACAAAACACGGTCTGCGCACAGGTGCTCGTTTTCATATAAACAACGGCTCCGCCCTGTACGTCTCCGTCTTGTACTATATAGTTATCTCATTTTCTCTCATCACTTTTGATCTTGACAGTAGTGTGAAATTAGCAATCTGGACAGTCTCCCGCTGTACATGTGCATTTGGGGAAAACCAAGTCTACACATGTAGATCTTTAAATAACTGGCTATTTTAGTAGCATTACACATCAACAACTACCAAGACGTTTGTTTATATATTATAATACAACAGATACTAGTACAGACTAGTAGTGTACTTCTTAAGTTACGGCACAGCTACACAATAATGTCAATCGTACTTTTTCGGGACTTTCTGTCGAGTATTTGGAAAGACTGCATGTCCTCCAGCGCATGAATATAACTCGTTTAAATCGATGGAATAACGGCACATCAATTTTCTCATCCGATCAAACTTATCTAATCACGCTTTTTCTAAATATCGACGCACTATTTATACACGAGGAGGTATTTTCTGCGTTCCACGCGTTCACCACAGCATATTGTAACGACTAGGGTCTGGAATTGCTATGCAATTCCGACCAAAAATGAGAATATTCTGCAAATGCAGGCTTTTCAAATCATGATAATGATATTATGTGATATCATTGAAAATCTTAATTTTTCCATATTGTTCTTTAATTAGTTTGGTTTGATTTGCTAGGCTATATCAATACACTCGGTAATTTTCAATCATTTTGCAATATGGAAGACAGAGGCTGCTAGTTTTTCAAACTCACTGACATAACTAAAGGTAAACTTCAGAATGCATGTACTGATACCAAAATATTAACCACTTATTAAATCCAATGATTGATGGATTATTGTTTTACCTCACTCCATGATTATTTCATGCATACAGTGATGGCATCTGCTTGATCCATTGCATAGAAATTTATACCTTTGCAACGGACCCATCTGAAGTAGTGAGGGCTCTTTTAGTGCAATGCTACTGTGACATGAGACCTCAGTTTTTACTGTCTCATCTGAAAGACAGGACATGGTGTATCCATGGCAAGAGTCAAACCCGGGCCTCCCAGTTCTGAGTTGAGCACCTCATCCACTAGGCTACCCCCGGCATAACTTCACTTTTAACATCTGATCATAAAATCATCTTCTTTAAGCCATGTGCTGTAATATTTGAATTCTGACTGTACTTACACTTGGAATAAACTTTTTTACTTGAGTTGTCAGCTCTTTTAGTTAAAGAAGCTGGAAGTTTAGCCATTTCTTTCTGTATCCATTTCAAAGCAGCTGAAATTATGATGCAAGTTTTTATAGTCATATCAGAACACTGTATATCATGAACATGTAGAAAAATAGTTTAAATGCATGGCTATACAGATGCTAATTAATCTTATTTTTTCACTATGCAACATTTAAAAAATACTTTTTTAATTTTAAATATTGGTGTTACGCTCAAAAAGAAAACCTCAACAAATCAATAATAACACTTGTAAGAATTAGGTTTGTTTTCTTAATTAGATTTTTTTCTTTTTAATATGAGTTCCACATAAAAAGATAAAAACTTACCTTCTAGGCCTACAATTTTGACGCCTAATTTTTCTGCATTTTTGCATATTAATGGGGTGGAATCTTGTGTGTCAAGCTACAAAAGAAAATAAGAAACTCTGATGAAAACTTTTCCTATAAAAATCCTTACTATTAGAATGTACAATATATTCAATTCTTCCAGCTTTCATTTCTCTCTTGTTTTTTGACATATTATATGGTGACAGTCCTTAATGCATTGTACAAAAATTTAGACCTATATCAATGGACACACCAAATGCATTGAAGATTGGTTGGTTGATTATTGTTTTACGTCACTCCACGATTATTTCACGTATATGATGACGGCATCTGCCTGATGCATTGCATACAAATTTAGACCTTTGCAACGGACCCACCCGAAGCAGTGAGGGATCTTTTACGTGCCACGCCTACCGTGACACGGGACCTCGGTTTTTACTGTCTCATCCGAAAGACAGAACACCGGTGTGCCCCGGGCGGGAGTCGAACCCGCGACCTCTCGATCACGAGCCGAGCACCTTATCCACTAGGCCACACCGGCTTAAATGCATTGAAGAATATTTAATGTGACAATATCTAACATAACACTGGACACTAATTAATGGGATTTGAACCCAGGACCTCGAAGTCATGAACCCAGAATGCTGAAAACTGATATCTGCTGGTCATACTTCCTTTGAAATTTATACATCTATAAAAATGGTTGAAAGTGACGTAAAACACCAAAAAAACAATCACAGATTCACAAAGATTATAATTCTAAAAATTATATTGTACTAAATGTAGAACATGTATTTCAAAGCATGAAAGTTCAAACAGAAAGTGAAAATTTCATTTTATTCATTGGACAATGCTTCCCTTTTTTTTTTCCAGATTTTTGCACTTTTCCATTTGTCTTACTTAATTTCTTTTATTTCAAAGTCCTCTTCTGTGCTACAGATACGCATTTAATACTTACAAAGAAGAACTTTTAATGGCTTAATGAGCTCATGAAAATATACAGTAAAACACGTTTATAGCGAATCGCTAGGGACCAAATAAGCTGGTTTGTACTATGCATAGTTTGCCATATGCATAATACGAAATTTACCGAGGGAAGAAATAAGATTCACTATAACCAAATATGTAGTAAATCCTGTTTATTTTATTAAGGAACAACATGGTAGACCGTTTAAATACTGAATTCATTTATAAACAATGAATATATATCATACAAGTGTTTGTACGTAGTCTGCACTCACACATTGTGCAATGCATCCAATCTTCAGAAGAAGTCAGTTAATTATTTTCTTTGACATTGTATCTGATGTTTTATCTGACACAAATTCCTTGAATGTATGAAGACAGTTGAAAAGGTCAACAATATATCCAGTTTTTAAGTATTGTACTCCATGTATTTTTCCGAATACCAAAGTCCACCGCAGTGCCCTTCTTTGCCCGTTAACCTTCATCAACTTTAACAATCATTTGGTCTTTAGTTTCTAATGATATCGCTATATGAGTTTCCTAGATAGGGAATCCATTACCAAGCTTAAAATATCCACTCCAAGGTAAGATAAACACAGGTAAAACAGACGCGCTTTTGTTTGTCAATCAATTATTGCTCAAAACTGAACTGTGGTGTCAAACAAGTTGTTATTACTAATCAAGTAAATGTAGTAATCACAGGTAATCAGTTCGTAATAACAGTGTGTATTTATGAAGAAATTTAACCACGGAGCGAATGGCTTTGGTTCGCAATATGCATTAGTTCGTACTACTAAAATTTGCTAAAAACGGAAAAATTCCCATAAATTTACATGACAATAAGGTCGGGGAATTCATCTTGGTAATAAACATGTAAGTGGACTTAACTGTAACGCTTAACCTAAGAGTACACTTAAAAATGGAAGACTTAGGAACCACTGTTTCACATATACATTTTTTGGGGTATTCTTTGCAGCAATTTCCTGGTTTTTTACCTTTCTATCTGTCTTTGCTTGCTGCAAAATAGCTTTTCCTCTACAAACCTGAAAAAGAAAGTACAAAGATAAACATATATATCACTCATGTAACTTTACAAGATAAACACTTATGCAGAGAGAACAGCCACATGCAATTCTAAGAAAACTTATGTTTATACCAGACAAGTGACCAAGACCTTTCAATGGACCCTAGTGTTAAGGAACAAAATCGATATTGTACACCCACAATAAATTTATGTTGCATCCAGATCATTACCCCTATTTACTCACAGTAACTGCCTAGTGAATTGCACTGAAATTTAGACCAAGACTACTTCCCTTATTCATTGATGGTATCTGTCTGATCAGTGTGCGAAATTAATGTTGGACCGATAGGCAATGTCTATAGTAAATCCTGTCGGTCTAAAGCTATCAAAAGAGCTGTAGACCAACTGGCTTACAGGAAATCTGATTGAATCATGTAACTTTTGTCCTCATTAATTTCAATCAATTAATGAAAACACCTGTGAAACATCGATTTGATTCTGTCCATGTACCTTTCTTAGAAATAGCATGTTCCCAACATCCAATGATAAAATCAAATCGAAATCTTCTATTTCAATATTAATCGAACCACTAGATTTAGTTTCATTTTCACTAACGTCCTACGTAACCCGGTCAAATGTCTTTCTTCAGCTGAATAAAATATGTAAAGGGTGTACACCCCAGTATACAGTGAAAAAAAGAGAAACCAGTGTCAACCATGCTTCTGTTAGCAAAATTCGTGAAAACTATGAAAAGAAACCCCCGAAAACGGAGTTTTCAAGATCACTGGAAAATCGACCAAAATGGTTTATTTTTGTCAAGGATGAAGGTAAAAGCATTATTCTTACTGCTGTGATTAATGGGCAATAAATTAGAATCCTTGAATATTCAGGGTAAGCTTTGGAAAACTGAGACATTATTCAAAACTGATTCTTTGAATAAGTATCAAGTTTCTAAATCCCACATCGATAGTTGAAGAATTGCCAGGGCTGTTTGATCAAATTTATCGTAAAGTGAATATTTTTGCATTAAAATGAAGTCTGCATGCAGATTCTAGTGCCTTTTTATTTCGGGCCATACAAAATTGTTGCGATCTATAGGAATTTGGAAATAGAGTTAATGTGGACCAAAAGTCTATAGGATTTAAGTTTTGCAGGTTAGGCCAAACAAAATTTATGTATTAATGTTTAGTTTTTCTGACACTCTTTTTCAGATTTTGATTGGGTAGAGAGATTTTTTTTACTGGCCAACGGAGGATTGTCATTGACCTAGCCAAGACCTGTACAAAGATCACTTTCATTTTCGGTCTGCTTTAACAGGTTGGAAGATCAATCTCAGCTGAATGTGTAAAAGAAAAATTAAACGTGAAATGCAGGGGAAAAAAAGGACATGGAAATTCCGGAAAACTATATTAAAGGCCGATATCGGAGTATAAATAGCGGCCAATCAAGAAAATGGTGGCAGATTTGATTTTTCGAGACACGTTCAGATTGCAGCAATAAATTTGTAAAATTATCAACAATTACGTCGATTTAATTCACGAAAATTGTTGTGCTCATTCCTGTCCGTAATATACAAGTTCTTAACAACTAATATTGTAATGAAACTTCCCCATAATTATATATTTATTCATCAAAGTTCTGAAGCAGACCTCATTATCTAATTTCAAATTCAATTTCGTTCGTTAGTGGGCGTGTTTTCGTGTGTTATTGTTTACACCGGATGTAGTGTGAGTAGCAGCACATGCTGTCGGTCTGATAAGAAATTTAGCGCCGTGATAGCAAGAGTGTCTCGTCAAAGTAATAACAAAAGATCTATATGCAAGTTTTCTATCTGGAAAGGGGGGGGGTCTATTGCATTTCTATATAACTTATTTTGAAAATATTCGAACGATTGTTAATTATAGCATAAAACTAATCTTAGGTATTTTCAAGTACGAGGTGTAATTAATATTTATTGTTTTCTGTGATGCATATTTAGCCTTCACTTTGTTAAGTTACCCATATGTGAAGCACGTGTTTGTACTCGACGGAAACACGCTGTGTGTTATTTTTATCGCTGCTACAGCGTTAAGGACCGCCCAACTCCAAATACGCCTAATTGCACTACCACCGGATTTTCATGTAGGTCAAGCTCGGCCTTTAAAAATTTTGTAAGCGGCACTGAGTTTTAAATTTTTTGCCACAGACAAACAAACAGGCAAATAATTAGATGGCCCCGAATCTTTGAATCTAAATATGACCCAAATGAGTTATTTGACATCTTCCACCACTACCAATTCATATAGTTTTCAACTGGCGAGAATTGATGGGAATTATCTCCCATTGATGACCATCTGTGTGTCAAACTCTGTGTTTTCTATGCATAGCTCAATCAAAACTGATGCCTCTTCAAGATGGTTTCAAAAATAAACTTGCAGGCCTCTTTTAAATCTTGTCTGTACATCACCTACTGTGAAATATTGTCAAAGTATCTTAAAATTAAATGAGAAATTACAAAATCCTGTTTCAAATGAGCTGTTTGAAGCAGTAAAATATGAAGGAAAAACTATGGTTTGACTCTAGAACAAGATGGCCAAGAACGGGAGGTAACTTCAAGAGATTATGGCCTTTTGAAAACTATCTACAATAAGCAAGTCAAACTTTGGAATTTGTTAGACCGAGTCACACAGAAAACTTGAGTAAAAAGAGAAAGCATTCAGCCTTCAGCAGGTAAAATATGATCCTTAACTTACTGTTTCTGGTGGCACTTTTGGACCTGAAGGATTTGGACTTGGACCACAGTTGAAGGGACTTGGTGTATTAACATCGGCAGGACTGGCTGGGGACTGTGATCCAACATCTGATCTGCTGGCGACTGGTCTAGCTTGACTGGTGATCATGTAATGAATGTCCTTACTAAGAAATGTGTCCACCCTCTAGAAAAAAAAAACACCCCACCGACTTCATATAAATGATATATAGTATAAGTGCAGTTCAATCTGTTTCAAGCAATCGCCCAAAGGCAAGGTGGAAAAGTGGTCTCTAAATACAGGCTGATTTGGTACAAACAATTAGTATTAAGGTACAAAGAAGGGGGTTGTTTAACACGGGTGATTGCTTAATACAGGTGGTCTTTAGAGCAGGTTTAACTATATAAAAAATATACACACATGTATATCTATTATACATTACATTACAGTCCAGGTGTTTTGGAGAAAATGCACAAAACACAGTAAGGAAAAACACTCAAAATCACAGTGGGAACCCTAGGTGGGAATTTCCTTACATGCTTATTCACACCTTTGTTTATTACACCTTTGTTTATTGCACTGTGTATTGTGCAATACTTGAAATTACACATGCAGGTGGCCCTGGTGTTCTGTAACTTTTCCACCCTCCACAATGGGTCACATTCAGGTTTAATTTCAATAATTACAAAATACACAGTATATTTTATCTAGGTGTGAATAAGCACAGGTAAATTTTGACCAAGATACCTGCCTTCCCTCTGTGATTCCCCTGGGTGTTTATGCAATTTCTCAAAAACATCTGACCAGTAGTTTACTAAAATACATGATAATTTTTCTTATGTCAAGTTATGATATTAACTGTTTTAACAAATCATTATGTAACTGTGTTTCAAATTTTAAGTATTCATAACCAAATTTTGTCCTCTTTTTCAAGTGCCAAGTACTATGAAAAATAATTAGAGTTTTAACATGTTTAACAGAAATTAGAATGAATACATTGCATGCACATATAACTCTTTTTAAATGTTAAACAAGATGATCATAATAAACAACTACATGTAAGACAACTTACAAGATTACCATCATATTTTATAAATATGTTACTTCTAATTATTTGGCTGTTTTTCTGTGTTCAATTTTGATATTTCAATTCTACTCTTAATGCATTCTTAATAATAATATCATAATAATTTATTCTTATTGTATTCTTAATAATAATATTATAATAATTTTTATTCCTAAGAATCTTACAGCTCCCAAGATTTGAAGATCTTCCTCCACTTTACGATGCTGGCGCACATCTTTGATGTCTATGTATATAACTTTATCTGAAAGTGGCAGCTTTCCTCCTTTACTCTTCTTTTCTTTGAATTCTAGTTTTCTTTTCCCTTTTGGTGCATCCTCTGTTTCAAATTATATATATATATAAAAGGTATCTTTTTTACACAATACAACACCTTAAGTTTTAATCATTTAAAGTGTAACCTGTCATTGCAAAGATATGTGCTTTAGTTCAGAAAACAAGAGGCCCAAGTGGGCCTATATCGCTCACCTGAGTACCTAGATTATCAGTCATGCATGAAGGAAGAATTCATTTATTTTTGCATTAATGTGACTAAGTCAACACAGATGTGGAAAATATGTCAAATTTTATTTCAGGCTAGAATAAAAAACAACACTTTTTTGCACATCCATTCAGGTGATTTTGATATTAAGCATTTCCTTTGTCTCTGCAAGAAGTCATTCAGGGCAACAAGTTAGTCATTTTCTTTAGGTGGGGCCTTTTGTTGACTGATTTCAAGTCTGGGTCATGAACAACAATTGTTTCAAATATTGTCCAGATCTAACTTAAAATTGCCTAATTTCATATGTTGAGTGTTGAGAAACATCTAAAAACTTATTTAGATGTGTAAAGAAATGAAAAAAAAATTTTGACCACAGCTGGATTTGAACCGCTACTCTCCATATTTCAATTACCAAGTGGTATATGTACTATTGTGAGAACTGCTTTTTAGACATGGTGGCATTATCTGTTAACCAATTTGGATGAAATTTACCAAATTGATAGAGGACTTTTAGTACTTCATGTATTCCATGTTTCATTAAAATCTTTCATGTGGTATAACAGCAGAAGTGAAAAATGTGATTGAATCGTTCCTATACACCCTCATTTGGAAGTCTTAAAAAATTCATAGAAAATCCAAAAATTGAGATATTGACAAAATTCTTTCAAAGTAACAATCCTTACCATAATTATGATCACAATAGTCCATAAGAAATCATCATTATCAATTAACTAGGAAATATGACACTTTTTTCTGCATTGAATCACCAAGTCCAAAGAAATGTCGAAAAAAATTCTAAAATTTGATTTTGGAAGGTAACCAAAATGACAATACATCTTCACTCATCCCTCTAGATCATTTCTATGCATTCTGTTTGTCTCTGTATACAGCCCGTATGAAAAAGAATATTGTTAAACGAGGGAACTCTTTTGTGACCTACTCTTGACTATGGTGGCGCCATCTGTAAAGAGGTCTGGACGAAAACAACAGAATTTGAAGAGGATCATAAGTGACTTATTTCTACCAAGATTTATTAAAATCCTTCGAACAGTTTTGTAGAAAAAGTTGAAAATGTGAAAAATGGCCAAAACACCCCTCCCCCCCCCCCCCTTTTTTTTTGGAAGTCTTAAACGTAAAATTCCTAATTTCATATGTTGAGTGTTGAGAAACATCTAAAAACTTATTTAGATGTGTAAAAAAAAAAAAAAATTTTTTTGACCACAGCTGGATTTGAACCGCTACTCTCCATATTTCAATTACCAAGTGGTATATGTACCATTGTGAGACCTACTTTTAGACATGGTGGCATTATCTGTTAACCAATTTGGATGATCCGCACAAAAAACAAAACCTTTGAAAAGGACTATGAGTACTTGCATCCTACCCAGTTTTATCACAATCCTTCAAGTTGTTCTGTAGATCAAGTTGAAGATATGAAAAATTGTCCCCCCCCCCCCCCCCCTTTTCTTGGAAGTCTTAAAAAATTCATAAAAAATTCAAAAATCGAGATATTGAAAAAATTCCTTCGCACCAGCATTCCTTACCATAGAAATGATTAAATGAAACCAAATGAATGCATCAATGTTTACTAAAAGAAAATAATAACTCTTTAATGCATTAAAATAACAAAGTCCAAAATAAAATGAAAAAAACGTCAAAAATTTGATTTCGGAATGGAACCAAAAATATCAACACTTCTTCCCATATGCCTCTAAATCATTCCTATGCATTCGGTTTGTCGCTGTATGCACCCGATCTGAATAAGAAGTTTGTCAAAGGAGGGTACCCTCTGTGACCTACTTTTGTCTGTGGTGGTGCCACCTGTTCATGGATCCTGACAAAGATGACCACATTTGTCGGGGACCTTGAGTATTTGATGCATGCCAAGTTTCATTGAATTCCAGCAAGTGGTTCCGAAGAAAAAGTACAAACTGTGAAATGTTTACACCAATTATCCCAGCCCCCTTTTTCTTGAAAGTCTTAAAAAATTCATAAAAAATCCAAAACATAAAATATTGAAAAATTTTCTTTTCAGTAGTATTTCTTACCATCAAAATGATCAAATTAAACCAAATTAATGCATCAATGTTTACTAAAAGAAAAAAATACCTCTTTTCTGCATTAAAACTACCAAGTACAAAAAAACGTCAAAAATTTGATTTCGGAACGGAACCAAAAATAACAACACTTCTTCACACATCCCTCTAGATCATTCCTATGCATTCGGTTCGTCTCTGTATGCCCCCGGTCTGAAGAAGAAGTTTGTCAAAGGAGGGTACCCTCTTTGACCTACTTTTGCCTGTGGTGGCGCCACCTGTTGATGAATCCGGATGAAAAACAACAACACTTGTAGGGGACCATGAGTACTACATGCTTATCAAGTTTCATCAAATTCTGTTCAGTGGTTCTGGAGAAGAAGTCGAAAATGTGAAAAGTTAACGACGGACGACAGACGACGGACGACGGACGGTGATTGATCACAATAGCTCACTTGAGCCTTTGGCTCAGGTGAGCTAAAAATACACTGATTATATCATTATGTCAGCAATTTATTTGCTTTGCAGGAACAAAAACCCCTTAAAAATAAAATAATTTCACCTATATACATGTATACATGTAGTATAAGTAACAGCTATGGTGTATATCATCATGTATTTAAAATAATTTTCAAACTGATAAACTTCATGTATATACAGTAACATGTATAATCAGATTCAGATTACTTTTTTACTAATTAGTTGAAATAATCAAATTAGTAATTTAGTTTAAACATACTATATTTCAAATTCACAGAACTGAATTAAGATTGGACAAAAGTTACTAGGGCATTGCAAATGCTCCTCTTCAGATATTCAATCATGAATTATGTAAGTGTTAAAATAAAGAGTAATTTTTTTCTTTTTGTTACTTATTTATAACAACTTGAACAGTAAAGCCTGAAGTCTCATTAAAACCCTGACCTCTGAAGTTTGATCCCATTATCAGTTTTATATTCAATGACACAATTAATTTGGATTTGTAAGGTTTCAGAAAAAAACCTGAAATCAGCAAGGTAGGAATGTGCCTGACAGAGGTATCTGCGCATATACTGGAACAGCTCAGTTGGCAGAGCATACATATAGTAGGTAGAGGGCCCTGGGTTAGAATCCAAGACTGGACACAAATTTTTCACCCTGCCTGTTACATTTGGACATGTCCAGTGGGAAACTTTCCACTCGCCCACTCCCATTGGCAACCAGTTCTTGGGTGTGGGCTCGTGAAATCTCAAAAGAAATCGCCCACTTGACGAATGTAATTTTCGTAAGACATCGAGAGGTCTTTGCTCATCGCAGCATGGCAGTTTATGTGCGAAGTTCCTGTTACACTCAATAAAATGTCATTTGTATAACACTGACCTTTTCCTACGTAATAAATTTCGAGTAAAGTGCGAGATAGTTCCGAATGATTAAAGCGTCGATGGATACATAAAGTCATCTCGCTCATTTTCCTTTTCGATCATAGACGTTTTATCGATTTATGCGTAAGGTTTAATAAAATCTATCACGAAGGGCAGGATTCCTTTTTTCTGTAGAAAATATTGTACAGATAAGGTAGTTCTATCAATAAAATATATCCCTCCCAGCAGAATATTTGACTACTACGATTAAATGCAATTGGTCAATTTCAAAACGATCAAGATGTGGGCCCGTGAAAATTTTAGTGAGCTCCTAAATTTGGAAAGTTAGGGGCCCACTTGGCCCCTAAGATTTTCTTACAAAGTTTCCCCCTGCATGTCCCTATGAAGATAATGGATTTTTGTAGTTATTTCACCCTTACCTTGACCTGTGAGTTATCATTGAGAGCAATATATATTCCAAGAGCAATTTTTGTAGTACGGAATTATCAAAATGTTTTGTCATTCGTTTATTTTTAAAAAGGGAAAGACAGAATTCTCAAAATCTTTTTTTGAGTGTCAGTCATTCAGACTGACACTGGACACAAACTTGTCAGTCCAGGCAAAAACTTGCCAGTCTGAAAAATTTTCAGCACAAAAATTTTGGTTTATAGACAGGAGCAGCCCAAATTTATGGTACTATGAAATATGAAACAAATCCTGACAACAACTGGATCCTCAAGGAATCGTCAAATTGTGGCAAATGCGTCTGTACGTTCACCATGCGTTACTCGTGCTATTTCTTCAGCCTCCTCATTGTCACTGGCATCCCATCGTCTTTGTGGAAAGTCGCGAATATTTTCTCGTCAGTCTGGCCAGCTTAGCTCTCCAGGTTGCCATCATTTGTGATGAAGGTATAAAACGTCTAGTTATTAACATCCTCTTGCAGCCGGACATCATTAATTTTGCTTGTGTCGTTGTTTGACGAGGCAAAGCCAACCTTTCGGAAGCAGTTGGTGATGGTTGTTGGCTTGACGGTGCACCAGGCCTTACGGAGCAAGTGGACGGCATCTAGTAGGGTCAGTCTTCACGCAATACCTTGGCTGACAGTGTCATCTTGTTGATGTTTCCGATGATCTTGTGTACGACATGGCTTCGGCAGTTGATAATTAATTAATCCTTTCATTCCTACCGCTGCGGCCTTTTAAACAATTAACGTGTGATTTGGTCAACAATCTCTTTTGAGATTACCTGGACAGACGTGAAACCATTTATCTTTGATCGATAGGTCGCTCTTAGTAAACAACATGACCTCGGGCGTGATACATTGAAGTTTTAACAAAGGTATGCTTGGTAGAATAATTGCGCTATTCAAATAAACGAAGTCGCTTCTTTATTCTAGTATAACACAGTACAGTCCGGGTGGAACTTAATTTGCCCACTGGTCACAGTGGGCATATTTAGAGTGGGCATTAAAAATGTCCACTGGACACAGTGGACATTCTTGTAAGAGCCAGTTGGAATTAACATACAGGTAAGTGGACAGCTTGATAACTCAGGTAAATGTCCACTCCTAATGCCCACTGAAATTTCAGGTGGACTGCCCACTGTGGACAGTGGGCATTCAAAGTTCCACCCGGACTGTACTGTAAGTGACAGATTTTCAATAGATTTGATCGAAAATGGTTTTGGATTTCAGGATCTTATTCAATAAAACGAAATATTCAATAATACGATATTTAATTAAGTGGCGGGCACTGTACCTTTATTTTACGACAAATTTACTATTTTTTCTGTGCTCATGATTGGGAATTTTTTGCCAAAAGTTTGGAACAAGAGAATTGGTAGAACCGATGGATGCTACCCGAATGAAGGCTAATTGTAAAAGGGATAATTTTTTTTCAAATATATCTGTATATATAAATAATAATACAGTTTTGTAATGACTATTTAATCAAGAAAAACAAAATATGGTAACTCATAGATTCTTACTTAGGGAAAGTAATACTTCACACTGCACTTCTCCTGATAGAGATCTATCTACCAATAAAGTTTCATATTGATATCTCTTACAATTTTTGTGTTATGCTCCAGACAAAATTTAAGTATGAAATATAACAAACGGAAATAACTCCTAAATTACACAAGATAGAGTTACAGTTCTTGCACACTGCACCACTTCTCACTGAGTTCTATCTACCTATGAAGTTTCTTGTTGATACCTCTCTTAATTTTTGTGTTACACTCCGTACGAAATTTGGACGGACGAACGTACGGACCAACGAACAGACAGACAAAGCGGCGACTATATGCTCTCTATTCGGGGAGCATAAAAAAAGATACGATTTGTGACTGGGAACATAACCAAATATAGGCCATAAAACAAGCAGAAAAAAAGCCCTGCAAGTACAACTACATGTTCCACATTGGAGCATGCTATCATGCTCCAATTTTTCATAACCTCGGTAAGTTTCGAGTTGTGCTCTAGTTTGAGCAGATACTCAGACTGAAGCACCAAGTTTTGTTTTAAAAAGTTTTATAACGTCGGGGGCTGGTAGCTACATAGGACAATATTCAATAAAAATGATGATGTCATGCCAACTTCAAGAATACAAGGAATATAATGCCATATTGGTAGGTGTATTACTAATTTCTATTGAAACGGTCTGGCTCATACTGAGCTGAACAGTTTCAATAGAAATTAGTGTATTACAATACAATTTACAAACAGTCACACTAAAAAGTCTGGTAAATTTACGTTCAAAGGCCAAAAATCAAATCAGCCAAGATCTAGTCTTCGCCGAGAACTAGTCCTTGACCAGTAAATAAATTGATTAAATTTTGTTCACTTACTTCCTGCAGGTTCTTTCTTAGGACTATGAGGTCTTCTCATTCTTACAAATTTATAGTCGATGATTCTATTCACACATTTCTTTCAGAATAGTCCTCCATCGTAGCAGCAACTCTGTCTTGTTCTGATGTTGATGAAAGTATGCGGAGTTGTATAGTATTGTCGGTATGCAACGCGATGAACGTAAAAAAAAACCCAATTCAATACACATCATAACCACCTTGTTCCCGATGCTGAAATTTAGCTTGTCACAAAATCATAATTTGCATCAAGACTCGTCAGAGTATTGAAAAAGGACATCGCTATAATATGTATAATGAAAGATTTTATACGAATTGGGAGAATTTTTGAGTGAAAGTGGGCCTAAAGAGTTTGTTTACAGTTTGCAGGATCTTATTTGCCGCCAATGAGTTCCTTCGCACATACGAATTTCGCGTGCTCTGATTGGTTAAAATGATTGCTTTATTAGCTACGGTATAAAATCCAGTTTTGTCATTCATCAAATAAAAACGAATACTCTGTTTGGTTTTCATTTCATTAAAATCCTCCAAAAAGAGAAGTCCGTGGCATAAATATCAAGAGGCACTAAATTTCCACAAATTTTCGGCCACATGTAGTATAATATGGTAAACTAAATCGATCCAAGTACAATCCATGTTAGCTAGCAGTGACATTAATCATAGATAATTAATTTTTTCATTTGTAGCCAAAATTTTTAGAAATTGAGTAGATCTACTTCTTGTTATTTATAGTTGATTGATTGATTGATTTTTGTTCAACGTCACACCACGAATATTTCACGTAGATGGTGAGGGCATCTGCCTGATGCGGGGCATACAAATTTTGACCTTTGCAACGGACCCACCCGAAGCAGTGAGGGATCTTTAAATAACGTGCCATGCATACCACGACACGGGGCCTCAGTTTTTACTGTCTCATCCGAAAGACAGGACACCGGCATGACCAAAGCAGGAATCGAACCCCGGCCTCCCGATTAGGAGTCCAGCGCGATACCACTAGGCCACGCCGGCTTTGTTATTTATGGAATAAAAATTATTTAGCATCATTCAGCTGAAATATGATTTACATGTAGTTATGTGTCTTCCACTGATATCTAATTATGCCTACTATTCAAACGCATAGATTTATACATTCGTAACTCCCATACACCGTAAAAGTGTTTTGAATGTCTCTTATGAGAGGAAACGACGACTTTTTGCACATTTACAAAATGTATATCGCTTCATATGACTCGCAGAGCAATATTTACAGTTAAAACAACTTATAAAAAAGTCCTTGGTTAAAAGGATAAAACCCTATTTTATACTTTCAGTGCTATGGGCTGATGATAGGTCAACCAATTGTACCGGCGTTAGTCAGATAACATGGGGATGCAGAAAGGTCAATGCCGGGGTGGACGGAATTCAAGCTCAGTGAAGATTTCACCGAGGCGCGTGGCGCCGAATGAGGATGGATGCAGAAGGGGAGGGGGGCACCCTTCTGCTGATGGGGGTCTGCCGGGGGGTCTCCCCTGAAAAATGTCCAGGAAAATGGTTCAAAATGATGCAGTCTAGCGCCTGCACTCTGAGATGATAAATGCACATTTGAAATGTGAAATTTCTTCATTTAGACCTTAATGTGAATGTCACACCGACTTTGAAAATAACAGAAACAGAAGCAAGACAGATTTTTTCTCTTCCCTTCATATTAATGAGTCGGCTGACCACGCTGGTAACACTGCGTGATTTCCTGTCCATGCAGTTTCATGTACCGAAGCGCCGGCACTACTCGGCGGCGCTGGATTCTTTTTCCAATCTGCAGCTGTTTATCACAATTACCGGTATCATTGGTTCGTTACATTTTCATACTTGCTTGAGTTAACCACTTCTAACTGCATGGTGGTTGTGTAGCATGTTGGTTAACTGCCCTGTCTGATGATCTATAAAGGTCGCATATACCTGACAACAACTTTCTGGAGTGTATCCTTTTTCTTTTATACAGGAATAATCACGGTTGTCCGATATTCTTTGCCCTTCTCCCACTTTTAATATCTGCGGTTTGTGGCGGACTATAATCGAGTGTATTGCGAATCATCTGTTATATTATCGAGCCAAAGAGATCTGGAACTTGGTTGCACTGAGGCAACATAGCTGGTCCCACTGAGTACCAATGGACAATCTGGCCTTTAGGTCCATATTTGCTTTATGAGAATCGATGTTTCTAACTAGATTGTAACACTCCTGATGGGCTAACTTGGATCACAGGGCCATAGGTTCCAAGCATTTCAAAAGTGAGGGGACTAAACTTTGAAATGGGCAGAAAGGTTGGAGGTGGAGTGGGATGGGGTGTGGAGGGGTTGGGGCAGGCCCCGGGCGGTTCCTACAGGCCTAGTACGAGATTACACCTGTGCTTGGCATTGATGTTCTATCCTCCCTTGTTTACCCTGACTATATGGAATGTTGGTAAAGTATTTCTACTTTGGATCCTGTTTCACCTGCTGTAATTTGGGAGTCCATCTGTGGTTCTTAGTGGTGATACTCTCTGCGAGTCCTGGGGCTGTTGGCTCTTCAAATCAACCAGACTTGTACTTCAGTAACTTTCCAAGCACATAGAAGGTATCGTAGAGCAACGGACGTACAAGTCGCGTCTTTTTTTTTAAATAAAATTGCTCTTCACATTCATGTATACATGTATATACAGTGCTGAATTATATTTGTTTCGTCTGTATGTAAGGGCATCCACAGGTGTTGTGGCTAGCCAAATAGGAGACGCTCACTCTTTCTGGGAACCTATAGTCTCACCTCTGAATTTCAGGGGTCCGTGAATGTCCACTGTGGCACATTGTTGTTGGTGCCACAGTCATGTGACACCCGTTACTTTCGTATTTTACATTAAGATCTGACCGAATTGTCGTACTCTTCAGTGTTTTGCGTTTCACCAAATAATGTTCAGTCATGAAACTATACTGCACTGTCCTCATTTCCCTTGGAGCTTAATCTTTAGGACTGTGTGTCACATTCTTTAGGGCCTTCATTGTTTTTTTAAGGTGTCCGTACCTTTCCATTTGGGAATTTTTATCCCATTTGCATAATGTTAAAAGAGCAATGTTTCGGATAATTTTAGATATATTTTGGGAAAAATCAATGAAATTTCCTTTGGGAAGGGTCCTTATAATTGACATGAAGAAGAAGAATCACTGACTTTGTGTGTCATGTCCGCCAGAAGCTCTGTGGAAATATTCTTTTCTGCTGTTATCTAGAAGGCACACTGATTTCGACGCAACAGGCGTTTGACCTTCGTAGTCATCTATGTGTTTGAGTATCGACTCCTGCTTACTTGTGTCGAGTTGTGACTCCATCGATTATTAGCATAACTCAACTGAGATCTTGGTTGGGATTATCAGTGTCTTACATTCTACCATTTGATACGTCTTGTCCCAAAGCAATATATCTTAAAAATTATAAGGGGACCAGCATTTGATTCTGAAGGGGGGGGGGGGCTTGCAAATTTGGTCGAGTCAGATTATTTATTTTCAGATCTTTGAATGATAGAATATTTATTTCCTTAATATCCTGGGACAGATTATTTATTTTCTTGACTTTTTGTCGCCAAGAAATACTTTTTAGAACTGCATTGTAATATATGCCATTAACACAGTCATTCTTTTATACTTAAATATATTTTGTGAACAAAACACATTCTAATATAAGGTAAACTCAACAAATAATATGCAAACATCACTTTTATTGCATAGGTTTTTACACTACTAGTTTCTATATTAAAGTGTATAGAACAAAAAATAACAACACTTCTGAAGCTTCACACATCCCTCTAGATCATTCCTATGCAATTGTGTTTGTCTCTGTATACAGCCAGTATGAAGAAGAAGATTGTCAAAGGAGGGTACTCTTTTGTGACCTACTTTTGACTGTGGTGGTGCCACCTGTAAAAAGGTCTGGACGAAAATGTCAAAATTTGAAAGAGATCATAAGTTATTTATTTCTACCAAGTTTTATTAAAATACTTCCAACAGTTTTGCAGAAAAAAACTGAAAATGTGAAAAATGGCCAAACCCCTTCCCCCTTTTTTGGAAGTCTTATAAAATTCATAAAAAATGTAAATAAAAAAATTGAGATATTGACAAAATTCTTTCACAATAATATTCCTTACCATAATTATGATCAAAATAGTCAATAAGAAATCACCATTATCAATTAACTGAAAAACATGACACTTATCTGCATTGAAATTACGATAAGTCCAAAAAATTGATGAAAAAAACGTCAGAAATTTGATTTCGGAACAGAACAAAAAATCACAACTCTTCTTCACACATCCCTCTAGATCATTCCTATGCATCAGTTTGCCTCTGTATGCACCAGGTCTGAAGAAGAAGTTTGTCAAAGGAGGATACCCTTTGTGACCTACTTTTCCCTGTGGTGGCACCACTTGTTGACGGATTGGGACAAAAAACAACAACACTTGTAGGGGACTATGAGTGCTTTATTCCTATCCAGTTTCATAGAAATCTTTTCAGCGGTTCTTGAGAAGAAGTTGAAAATGTGAAAAGTTTACGACGGACGGACAGCGTGCTATGACTATAGCTCACTTGAGCCTTTGGCTCAGGTGAGCTAACAAGCAACAATTCTATTAAGTTTTTGTTGAATATATTGAATATCACTATTTGTCCAGTGCTATAAATCCTGCTGAAATATGAGTTTAATGTTAAACTATTGCATATTATAGTATAGGAAGCCATCTGGCGAGCGAAGCGAGACGGAAAAAAAATCAACATGTTTTTTTTTTATAAATCATTCAGCTTAATATTTGCATGATCTGGTATATGTACATGCTAGTAGCCAGAATATTTATTTTCATATCAGCCAAAGCCAGATTTATTATTTCCAGCATTTTCAGGGTCAGAATATTTATTTCTAAAAAGTGCCAGACGGCCCCCCCTTTCATAATCAAATGGTCGTCCTTTAAAGTTTTGTAAATTAAGAAATATGAAAATTTCATTTAAAAATCACGACGTTCAATATTTACCCAGAGACATATATACACATATGTCTCTGATTTATCATATCTGAAAATATAGTGGGTATATACGCTTCCTGAAAGTTCTGATTCAAAATTTTCATTGTTTTACACTATTCCTATTACATTCAAAATGGCAGCGCCCATGTTGTTCAACGTGTATGTCGGTGCTGAAACTGGACTTTTAAAAGGAATTCACGCTCAAAACAACCATTGGGAGAATTTAAACAGTATAGAAAAGGCAGATAAAACAAAGGAAATCGTGTCATTAAATTGGTCGAACGATACAGAGACAGAACTATGTATTGGATTGAAAAACCAACATTTTACAGTTTTTGACACCGAAACGAGACAAAATAAAAACGAATTTTCTTTTGATGCGGGCAAAGGGAAGCTGAGGAACGTTGTTAAGATTCACAACAAATATGTTACTAGTGTTGATTCAGGTGTTGTCAAGTGTTGGGAAGATGAAGAAGTGACAAGACAGTGGAACACTGGAGATAATCTTCATTTCACTTGTCACAATTGGAGTCAGAAGACAATATTTGCAACTGGTGGCAAAGAAAATGATTTGAAAATCTGGAACTTAGATGTGGAAACGACTCCGATTTTTACAGCTAAAAACGTGAAGAATGACTGGTTGAATTTACGTGTTCCTGTGTGGGTCACAGGAGCACTGTTTATACCTTCATCGGATAAAGTCGTTACTTGTACAGGTCATCATCAGATCCGTGTGTATGATCCTAAAGCCCAGAGACGTCCAGTGATGGATATGGCATTTGACGAGTATCCACTGACTTCTATCAGTATGTGCCCACAAAGTGATCATCTTATCGTTGTTGGCAACACACATGGGAAGATGGGAACAGTAGACATTCGTAAAGGACAAATGGTGAATTTATTCAAAGGATTCGCTGGTGGAATAAGACATATACAATGTCACAAGAGCTTGCCTATTGTTGCTTCATGTGGACTGGACAGATATTTGAGGGTCCATGATTTAAACACCAAAGCCTTACTTTATAAGTTTTACTTAAAATCTAGACTGAACTGTGTTGCAGTGGCTGAAAAGTGGGATGTAGAAAGTTCTGAAGGAGAGAGTGATACTTGTATAAATGTTGATACTGAAAATATTGAAATCAAACAAGAGCCGGATGATGCAGAGGAAGAGTTGTGGGGTCAATTCCAAATAGTGCAGACAAAAACAAAAAGAAAGCATGACAGAGTTGTTGATATGAATGTTTCTATAGCAAAGAAGTCAAAACAGAACTCTGAGAAAGTTTCAAGGAACACTAGACAAAGGAAAACTTCTAAGAAACAGTGATGTTGAAATGAAATGATTAAAATTTAGTGAAAAATACATCTTGAGTTGATATGTATTGAAGATAAAAGGTTACAATCTATGTACAGTACACTCCGAGCGTTTCTTTACAAAAACTCCATGGATGGAGGGATTTACCTTGTCAGTGGGTGGGGTAAAGCACAGTCACTTATTCTATGACTATGGGGTACTACTGGTACATGTACATTGCACTCAACAAAAAAAAAAATCAGTCAATAAATCAAATTACATGTAAATGTAAATTGCTACTTTCTGTTGAAGATGTTGAAATGCTCCTATTCAGGGTTCAACGCTTACCTTAATGCCTTTGTCTTTAACCTACAAATTTGTCAGTCAACTAACTACATGTATACATGTACTTAAACTGATTTGTCAGAGTTGGGTTTCAGCCCTCATCTCTCTTTTTTATTTTTAATTATTTTAAAAATCCAGTTGACTATAGCTTTAGGATTTCCTTGCAACAAAGTTGTATAGTGGATACTGCCTTGCTGCTGTGTGGCCATGTCATTATGAGTGACTAAAACCTTGTGAACACAGTTGTTGACAAAACACTGAATCATCTAACCTTTTACAACTATTGGCTTTCACAGTGTTTCTGAAGCCGACCTGACATTTCTGATGAAAATTGGTTCGGTCAGGTAAAACTTTCACTATCATTTCATTGCAATATGAAGCTTTACCAGACAAATGTCCTGTAAAGCCCAAGAAAGTTTTGCACACACTGCTCAAGAAGGGGTGAAACCCATTGATGTTCAAGGTCAAAGGTCAAGATCATAGCGAGTATGGATTTCTAAACATTATGTAAATAGGTAAAAGAATAGTGTTTGTCAGAGGGTTGCCAAACCCTGTACAGATGATGCTGATAAAGAAATAATGATGTTCTTTATTTTTAAAGTCAGGTGAATGAACACTGACAGGGGATATGGTGGGAAACTTAGTATATGTATCAGAAAGCACATTTCTCATGTTTTAGTCAAATGTGGTATACATGTGTAGATGTTAATTATATTGACGTATAAAAAAGACTCCCACTGAATTCCCAGGTCAAAGGTCAAGGTAATTGGTAGAAAATTTTTTGGAATATTTATAATGCCATGTGAGGGAATGCCATACTTTGTGTTGTCCTTGTTAAGGAAGCTCATTGGTGTTCCATCCTTCAGATTGGACAGAACAAACAGACATCCCATGTTAAGGAAGATGGTCATACATGTATTGAAGAAATCCCCTATTATTCAGTTGGGTACATTGTAAAAGATAAAATTTCTGTGAAATACATCACAAAGATGTAATCAATATCTCAAACAACAAACAAAACTTTATTAACAATTTGAAAATGTATATTGATGGAGAAATCATTGTAAACAATTTTGGGAACAAAAAGGTAAGAAATCTCAGTCTGATTCAGTTTATTTTATCACAATTCATCAAATGATTAGCTCAATAACATGTTTTTTTCTTAATTAGTTACTAAGACATAAAGTACATCGTACAAGCAAACAAAAGAGATATGAGATCAAGACATGGTGAAAGAATATACAAAAACCATATAGAAAAGTAAAAACAATACAAGTACAAGCGATATTTTTATCTCACAAATACATATATAACTATAAGCAAAGATTTAGCAAAACATTTAATGGCAAATCTAAATGCATAATCTATTGCTATCAAATTTTATAGACACAATTATTCTTTTGAAAACTGAAGTGGGCAACTAAAACTATCTTTTTCTTTCACATCATTTCATTTGAAGTAATGTTATATTAGCATATAATGATTAAACAGGAATGTCATTGATACATGTAGCAAGATATATCGACAATGCAACTTTCAATGTGACTGACACGTGTCTGGAATATTGATAAATTTCCACTGCAGTAACGTTAAGGCACTCCACGATGACATGGTCTATTTAAAACATTGTGACCAAGTCAGTAAAGATTACTTGTATACAGAAGTCTTTTATTCACACAACAATTTGTTTTTCAGTTCTAAAAGTGAAATTTTTTATTCGCAAATTTTATATTTCATCCCTAACTGTGTTTTTGTCATGTGATTGCTATATATAAAACATGTAGTACTGACAACAAACACAGAGAAAGTGCAAGGGCAGGTTGATTAATATGGTAATCAAATTTTGTTGTAAATAATAGATGGAAGGCCAAGGTATTAATAATATTTACAGCTATGTTCAACACATACAGGTTATAAATGTACATTAATATTAGAGTCAAATTGCTAAATGCTGTAATTTTACTATAATTTAAATTTCCTTAATATTTTAAAATCTGAAAATTAGGCCCTGAAAGAAGCATTTAAAATATGCACAAAACAAATGACACCATGAAAAAGATTGCACTGCAGCAATTTTCTTTGAATCTTGATTTCTGCAGCTCTGCTTGCTTCATTTAAAGCAAAACGCCATAGTGAAATCTCAACGAGAGATTGTTATCAATAACTTTCTGCAACGTCATGCAACTGTGGCCTTAACGTAACTGCGATGTAGATATGACCTGAAAATTTGCATTTTCTTCTCTATTTTATCATATTCACTTTTGTGTTTCTAATTTGTCTCCTACTTTTGTTCTGTAACATTTACAGCATCAGGAAATGCTGATAGACATGTGGCGAAGTGGTAATCAAATTCCAGAATCTTAAAAAAAAAAAAGAATTCTAATATTCTATCTTTTTGCGAGGCAGCTTAAAAAGATGTTAAGACAAAAAGCTGATGAAAGGGAATTGAACTAGTTCCTTATTTGATCATGTGATTCTGTTTGTTTTTTTTTTTTTGCATAAATAATTTTTGCTTTTAGTCCATAATAAATAAAAATTGCTAGATTCTTATCCAACTTTTCCAAAATTTGGAGGGGGGGGGGCGAATTTTATTTTTTATTTTTTTCTAAAATGGATTTAGACATTGAATATGAATAAACTGACCTGGCAAACACTAAATAATAATATTTCATAGTTTTATATGACTTCCTGTCAGTATAACAATAACACAAAAACACAAATTCAACAAACATAAACAAGATCTCGTGTATCTACAACGGAAACGGACAAGACACATGATATTTCCTGTCGGCTATACAATTTTCCAAATGTAATTTGAAAAAGCTGTGTTTTGGAAGCACTAATGCCCCGGTGGCACCAAAGGCGGCAGGAATGAGAATCTAAGAAATTTCATTATAACTGTCCCGGTATCTAATTGCCTGGGTTTGAATATCTACATACAGTAAAACCTGTCTTAGCAGCCACCTCTATTAAGAGGTCACCTGTCTATAAAGGTCACATTGTAAATTCCCAAAATCTATGCTTTCCTAAATAAAAGACCTCTTAATAAAGGCCACCTGTCTATAAAGGCCACTTTTGACTCTTCCCCTAGCTGACCTTAATAGACAGGTTTGACTGTATATGTAAAATTATGAATTTTGACTGCACATCTCCCTTTCAGTAAAGAATAAAAAAAATACATGTAAATCAATATTTCTGTCTGCCGATATATTGAAACTAGAGTTCTCATCAATAACATCCCTACCAAATTCTTCCAGAAGAGATTTCTATGGACTGATGGATCACTCTCATTATTACAAATCGTACATGAAAATATATACATGATTCATTGAAAAATTTTGGAGAAAATAATTTGTATTCATGGTAATGGTTACATTTAATAAATAACAAAGAAAATTGTTGCTGCCTTCACCTAAAAGTGCTGCATGAAAGACCAATACTGCATGATTACTTAATGAATATTGACAAATGATTAAAGATCTTGATCAAATCTTCAGATGCTTATGAAGGTAGTTATTACACTACGAAATGAATATCTCATACAATATGAGAAGTAACTGTTTTATCAATGAAGGTGTGGTTAACATTATCATAACATGCACAGTGAAGCAAACCACGCCTACTCTGGACTGGACTATTTTGTGAATGAAAGGGTGAAATACTTCTATAATGCCCCGCAATGAAATCAATGTCAGAAATACATGTACTGAAAAACAGGAATGCTTCCCGAACATCATCAAACCACTGACAATTTGTCTGTAGAATCAACATGTAATGTTGGTAAATTCCTAAAATTGAGGATTTTGCTAATATCTATGGTTGTGACCTGCAGTATTATCCAAAAGTCTCTGTATCGGTTATGAAATATGATGGATATTATGTAACTTAAGCTACCAATACCAATAAAATTCACTGGAAGAAGGTCAGGAGACAGAAATATTGGGAATAGTGAGTTAATTGTTCTTTGTTTTATGACACTTCCCTTCGAAGGACTATTAAGATATTTAAAAATAGGTTGTTTCTGAATTTTTTCTTCACTAATTTAAAACTTACAATTTGAACATAATCAGAGATAGGAATTTAATCATCATGATGAACAGATTTGATCATTAAAATGTTTAGTAGACATCACTACATTTCTTGTTCTGAATTAGTCATTTTTATTTAAGTAATTCAAAAAGACTACTGTCCATGTAACATGTCTATACATATTACAAAAACTTTGGATTTTATCATTAAAGTAAACATATTTTTAAAAAAAGCAATCGTTTGGTCATTCACCATCCTCTTTTCTATTCAACTAACACAATTAGTGCCAGATAACAGTACATAAAATATACTTTCTTTCAAACATACTATTACTTAATTCTACTTAATGGTACTTTTTAAATGACCAAAAAAAAAAACCCAAACAAGAAAAAGAAAAAAAAAATCATGTATACATTTATTTGCGTGGAAAACTTTGTTTACATATGGTATTCATATTGTTATTAAATTATCACAGTTCAAAATGCTCCATAATTTCAGTCTCATTAAGGAAACATGTATGGAATAATCGTTCTCCCTTTTGTTAGGAAAGTCAAAATTAACCATATACAACCGTGTTCATTGACAGAGAAATATTTATATAAGAGTGTTGTTTTTCAATGAACAGTTGTTATGACAACAAAAAAGAGAAGAAACAGAGCTGTAAGAGACAGAAAGATTTACTGATAGACAAACAGATGACCATTGGTGTACTGAATTACTATGTCGGGTGGGGGGGGGGGTTGTTACATTAAAAGTGAAAATTAACACAACATTTAATTTTGATCCTCATACAGAAAAAAAATTTACCCCCTTTTTTCAGAAGCTAACCTGTTTGACTTCAAAAGATAAAGTGGGCCCTTCATTATAAATGCATAAATTTGATTCAGACAATATAGCACTCGACAGCATAAAACACTCATGTCCTTCAATCATTTTCACCAATAAATTAAAGTATTAAATAATGTGATGCATGTACTACAAGGAAACACACTACTGTAAAAAATATTTAAATTAAATTGTTCAAAAGTTCAATAAACTGTTTTGATACGTAAGAAATTTGATCACTGATACACACACACACAAACACACACACCTATACACACACACATACACAAACAAATAATCAACATAAATTTTTCCCATTCCAATAACATCAGACCTTGAATGGTCATTCTGGAGAGATTGATATCACTCGAACATTAACAAAACATTTATAATGAATTACATCACTCTAGATTTTTCAATCAGCCTTTTCCAAGACAGTGGGGAATTGTATCACTTTCATTTCGCTGGCATAATCACAAACAATGACAGTGTTCTGAACGACTTTGATTTGATTCACAAAGGCGGTCCGTTCGACATTTCCTAGGTTAACACAGCGGAGAATCTCTCCCTTATTAATGTCTATCAAATTAATACAACCTTGTCCTCCGGTCACAAGAAGAGAACTGGTTAAGAGAGCCATACTATTGTTGCTACAGGGGTCCTGAAATGATACAATGTTCAACTTAGTCTACATAAGGTTTTTCACATTTTCTATTTCACTTAGGATGTTTCAATTTTGGAGTATTACCCGTACGTATCAGCGACAACAACAGCCGGCTTTTTCCATAGGAAGAAATTTGTCAATCTGATGATATCATCTGACAAAGGATGCACTTGAAATACAACAACTAAAAAATTCTCTATACATGTATGTCACATATTTTTGTTATGAAATATGGATGGGTCAATGATTTCAAATATTTCATTCACTACCTAGTTTACTCAGATCTTTTTACATACAACATAGGAGAAGTTGTACATTTTTAACCCCGTCAATAAAAACTTTTGTACTAGGATACCAGAAATGCAGTATTTGCAATACACTAATACAAGTAAAAGTAAACAAACCAAATATAGGAACAGCTACAGTAATGTTAATGTACTGTCAAATTTTTATGACTTGTCATAAAGAAAGCCTTGCTTCATCACTGGATCATTCTTGCAGTGGGCAAATCCTTAGTTTTTTGATAGCAGTCATTATATACATATAGGCTGAGTTCAAAAGACAAGTTATCTGTTTATGTTTAATTAGGTAGTCTGCAAAAGTGGAAAAGGAGGGGTTTAAAAGTAGTGCAACTACTATTAATTCAAGCTTTTCTTCTTGTTTGTATGGTCAATATACAAATTTTATATTTTACATGATATATGGGGCTTCAAGCACGACAAGCCGGGTTTTGCCAAAATTTTCATCATGACATTGATGCTTGGATAGTAATGTCACCATAAAATGACACAACTTTGAGTAGCAGAACATCATATGTCAGGCAACTGAAGCTAATATGAAAAAGGTCTACTGACCATGGTGAGATCTGGTCAATCAAGCAGCAGTTTGTATGCATCACCATGATATGCAGAAATGGGAGAGTTCTTTTCAAGGGCAGACAAATCATCTACTGAATCTTCCTATAGTGCATCTGTTGGTATTTACTCTTAAGACTATGTCATACACCAAGTACAGATCAACAAATAAGTATATACTTAGGGAATCGCATATATTTGAAGGATATATATTACATAAAGACTGTGTTTATACACAGATCATCCCCTTGTATGAGCTTGATTTTTAACCACTGACATTAAAATCAGTATGTTCTTTACAAATAGGTAAATAAATTTTGAAGAGCACATTTTCAAAACATATCTTTAGAGTGACCTCAATGTTAGTTTATTTTTTGGTTTGATTCTTGATTCACGACCCTAGCACTTAACCCACTGAACTATGCCAGCTCCCATAATGTAAGCTGGATTGAGACATGAATAAAGAAAGGGAAAAAAAAAGAGAAAAAACAAGAAACCAGCAAAAATGTTATGATGTTATCTCTACATCGAAAAACACTGGCAAAAATAGAGCATGTGTTTAAAGAACGTATCATTAATGGTATGCAGGAAATCAAGCTAAACACAAAACCAGTCTGTGTACAACAAAAGCTTGAAGTCAAGGTCACTAAATTTGCATCTGTCTAGAAGAACTCATCAATGTCTACAATCCTACCAAGTTTGGTGAAGGTATTATCAATGGTATGAAAGAAATTCTTTCTAAACGCAGATTCATTTTGTGTTCACTGAAATGTGACATGAAGGTCAAGGTCACCAAATATTGCATCAGTCGGAAAGAACTCATCAGTATGTTAAACCTACCAAATTTGACATAGGTATCATCAATGGTATGCAAGAAATCACCTTAATGAAAATTTCACATTGAGTTCACTGACATCAAGGTCACCATATATCTCATTATTTGGGTAAAAAATCATTAATGTCTACAAACCTACCTAGTTTGACACAAGTATAATTAATGGTATGCAAGAAATCAAGCTAAACACAATTGCTGAGGCTAGAAAAACTTCACCAACTTGCTTTGCAATTCAGTAAACAATGTTTTTAAAATTTTTCAAAATGTAATGGTTTCCAAACATGTTAAAAACCTCAGTTTAATTGAAAAATATCTTAAAAATTCATTCACAATTCTTACCATCTCTAATACATGGACCACATTTCCTCTGACCCTATCAAACATGCACAGCCTATCGTCAAGTCCTGAGCATATCACATATTTGGCAGTACAAGTTAAAGCTACAATTGCACCATCATGAACACGAGATTTATGTAGGCAGGATCCTGTGTGTAAGTCCCACAATCTCACTGTACCATCTGAATCTCCGCTAGCAGCATGGTAAGGGGGGCACTGAAATAACATAGAAAGCCTTTGTATACATTGGACTGAAACACAGAGAAAACACATTTAGTGTGAAGAGCACAGGGTCTGGCACCATAAACTGAGAATACACTTAAGTCAAATATTTCTTTTTAATTTATTCCATTATCAAACGTTCAAGTAAATTCTCATGCAGAATGGTTTAATTTTATTTATCAATAGAATAAAACTCAATAAAATCCAAATTCCAGTTATTAATTCATTGATGAACAGAAGAATATGAAATTATGACTTAAGTATATTCGCAGTTTATGGCACCAGACCCAAGACAGTTTAATGTTTAAGAATTTGATGATTTTCTGAGATATTTTACAGTGGAAATTTCATTAGCATCCATATTGACATAAGATGCAGATCTAATATCTCATGTTACATTTACATTTTAATCTTTCTGTTTCTTTTTCACACTGTAGTAACAATAAATCACAGAAATTCAATTCATGCAAAAATCCCTGAAAATAATGTTAAGTTTAATTCTTTTTCCAGACCAATGCTAATGTAGCCAAGTGGATGAGATGCTGGTGATCAAAAGTCCCAGGTTTTGACAACAGCCATGGGTACACCAGTGTTTTGTCTATCGGATGAGACAATAGAAATTGAGGTTCCGTGTCATGGTAGGTGTGGCATGAAATAGATCCCTTACTGTTTCAGGAGGGTCTGTTGCAAAGGTAGATATTTCTATTGATGCTTCAGGTAGATGCTGTCATAATATATGTGAAATAATCCTGGAGTGATGTAAAACAATAGACAATCAATCAATTTTCCAGACCAAGAGGCTTTTAAGGCTTAAGCCTGGTAGGGATATTTGTCCAAGATAGGTTAACGTCCAAGCTCAAGCCTGTATCCATTTATAGTGGGGCAGACTGAGAGAAAGTGGATGTTCATGTGTAGCGTTGTGTCTAGAAACATGACTTGAAAATACAGAGGCTCCATTGAAGCCAGAATCAGCAACTGTCTGTTTACAAGGGCCACATTGTTATCACTGTGCCATGGTCTCACATATAAGCAGAAGTCTAAACATCATATTAGTAAACACATTTTTTTTATTATGGGTATGGATGAATATTAAGCAATACAACGGCTAAATACGATTTTTATTATGGGTATGGATGAATATTAAGCAATACAACGGCTAAATACGATATGAAAAGACATGAAGGCAACAGTCATTTGAACTTCAACAGTAATAATGATATACTATAAAAAACAAAACTGCTTTTATTACCTTATCCATGTAGAGGACTGTTATTTTGAATTTATGGCCATGCAGGGTGTATAAACATAGGGCATCCTCTAACCGAAAAACCTGAAACACACGAAAAAACTTTGTTAAAGAAATTTCAATAGCCTTGGGGTTTTCCTTTTCTGGTTATAGAAATGAATTAATAATCAGAGATCTGATTTACAGCAAGGGTACAATTGCTCAGTAAGTAATAACATTTTTGATTTTACACATATAGTTATATGAACCCTCTAATACATTGTGTTTTATGGCATGATTTTAACTTTTTTTAGATGACATTCTCTACATTACCGGTATTTAATTATGATTATCATCATCATCATTCACTGCACAATCTTCTCTTGTTGACTTCACTTATTATCCCAGTGTTTGTGATACAAACTTGAAGTTTATGTTACCTTAAATAATGGGTTGTGACATTTCCATTACCTTTAATGTATGACCTTGACTAGCTGTGATCACCCTTCCCCCTTCACTCTGCAGTAACATAATGGGTTGTGACATTTCCATTACCTTTAATGTATGACCTTGACAAGCTGTGAACACCCTTCCACCTTCACTCTGCGGTAACATAATGGATTTGACATTTCCCTTACCTTCAATGTATGATCTTGACTAGCTGTAATCACCCTTCCCCCCTCAATCTATAGTTATATAATGGGTTGTGACATTTCCCTTTAATGTATGACCTTGACTAGCTGTGACCACTCTTTCCCCTTCACTCTGCAGTAACATAATGGGATGTGACATTTCCCTTACCTTCAATGTACGATCTTGACTAGCCGTCATCACCCTTCCCCCTTCACTCTGTAGTAACATAATGGGTTGTGACATTTCCATTACCTTCAATGTATGATCTTGACTAGCTGTAATCACCCTACCCCCTACACTCTGTAGTAACATAATGGGATGTGACATTTCCATTACCTTCAATGTATGGTCTTGACTAGCTGTAATCACCCTATCCCCTTCACTTTGTAGTAACATAATGGTATGTGACATTTCCCTTACCTTCAATGTATGGCCTTGACTAGCTGTAATCACCCTACCCCCTTCACTCTGTAGTAACATAATGGGATGTGACATTTCCCTTACCTTCAATGTATGGTCTTGACTAGCCGTGATCACCCTTCCCCCTTCACTCTGTAGTAACATAATGGGTTGTGACATTTCCATTACCTTCAATGTATGATCTTGACTAGCTGTAATCACCCTACCCCCTACACTCTGTAGTAACATAATGGGATGTGACATTTCCATTACCTTCAATGTATGGTCTTGACTAGCTGTAATCACCCTATCCCCTTCACTTTGTAGTAACATAATGGGATGTGACATTTCCCTTACCTTCAATGTATGGTCTTGACTAGCCGTGATCACCCTACCCCCTACACTCTGTAGTAACATAATGGGATGTGACATTTCCATTACCTTCAATGTATGGTCTTGACTAGCTGTAATCACCCTACCCCCTTCACTCTGTAGTAACATAATGGGATGTGACATTTCCCTTACCTTCAATGTATGGTCTTGACTAGCTGTAATCACCCTATCCCCTTCACTTTGTAGTAACATAATGGGATGTGACATTTCCCTTACCTTCAATGTATGGTCTTGACTAGCCGTGATCACCCTACCCCCTACACTCTGTAGTAACATAATGGGATGTGACATTTCCATTACCTTCAATGTATGGTCTTGACTAGCTGTAATCACCCTATCCCCTTCACTTTGTAGTAACATAATGGGATGTGACATTTCCCTTACCTTCAATGTATGATCTTGACTAGCTGTAATCACCCTACCCCCTACACTCTGTAGTAACATAATGGGATGTGACATTTCCATTACCTTCAATGTATGGTCTTGACTAGCTGTAATCACCCTACCCCCTTCACTCTGTAGTAACATAATGGGATGTGACATTTCCCTTACCTTCAATGTATGGTCTTGACTAGCCGTGATCACCCTTCCCCCTTCACTCTGTAGTAACATAATGGGTTGTGACATTTCCCTTACCTTCAATGTATGGCCTTGACTAGCTGTGACCACTCTTTCCCCCTCACTCTGTAGTAACAAAATGGGTTGTGACATTACCCTTACTTTTAATGTATGACCTTGACCAGCTGTGATCACCCTTCCCCCTTCATTCTGCATTAACATAACAGGTTCTGAGATTTCCTTTACGTTTAATGTATCGTCTTGACTAGTTGTAACCACCCTTCCTCCTTCACTTTGTAGTAACATAATAAGTTGTGACATTTTCCTTACCTTCAATGTATGGTCTTGACTAGCTGTGACCACCCTTCCCCCTTCACTCTGCAGTAACATAATGGGATGTGACATTTCCCTTACCTTCAATGTATGATCTTGACTAGCTGTAATCACCCATCCCCCTTCACTCTGTAGTAACATAATGGGTTGTGACATTTCCCTTACCTTCAATGTATGATCTTGACTAGCTGTAATCACCCTTCCCCCTTCACTCTGTAGTAACATAACAGGTTGTTGATGAGCTTTGACAGTCTTCATCAAGTTAATGTGAATGATCTCCTCCCATCTTCTCAGTGATTCCTGATTAGGTACTGTTACTTGACTTTTCGTTCGAGAATGACCTAGTGAGACAGGGAATAATAATGAAGCCAGATTGCAGTATTATTTTCAAAAACATATGGTAATTTATGAAATGGAAATATTCCAAAATTCCTTTCCAACATAACAGACTTGAACCATCCCAAGTGAGACTGGTACTATTTCTGATAAAACCCCTTAACAATATTAGATATGGAGTCAGCTGCAGGGGTGATATTGGGTGCATAGGCATGTATTAGGTGAGACGAAAGCTGTATCACCCCTGCAGATGACTCCATGACAAATTTGTGCCACTGATGATCTATTTATACTTGTGAGATTACAAATAATAACAACAAAGCAATCTGAAGAGCACTGACATCACTGACATGACATTATGACGTCATAGACGTGATGTAAATACATCTGATACATTGTATTGACATGCCAGTGTAGCTTAGTGGATAAGGTGTTCGACTCGTGATCGAGAGGTACTGGGTTCGACTCCCACCCTGGGCACACCGGTGTTCTGTCTTTCGGATGAGACAGTAAAAACCGAGGTCCTGTGTTACAGTAGGCGTGGCATGTAAAAGATCCCTCACTGCTTCGGGTGGGTCCGTTACAAAGGTCTAAATTTGTATGCAATGCATCAGGCAGATGCTGTCACCATATACGTGAAATAATTGTAGAGTGACGTAAAACAATAATAAATCAATCAATCAATCTGATATTGATTCTATATAAGGTGGGATAAAGACATGATACAGGACAGTATTTGGTTGAATCTGCCAATGAAATTGCTGCATTTTTATTGAAGGTGAGATAAAAGTTCATACCATATGAATAACATCCATTTAGTAAGTGACAATCTAGGATAATCTAGGCAGGGGATTGCTTCATAGAAATGGCTGTTAAGGTTGCCAATCAAGGCAGGTCATTAAAAAAACTAACCAATAGATTATCTTACTCATATATGTTAGTAAAAAAAATAAAAAAACAAAAAAAAAAAAACGAAACTGAAAGAAGGAAAAAGAAAAAGATCACTTTGATCACGTATGTAAATGCTTTCCTTGACTACCTTAGGGCAGGTTTGACTTTACATGATACATTACAGTGCCCGCCACTTAATTGAATGTCGCATTATTGAATATTTCGTTTTATTGAATAAGATTCTGAAATCCAAAACCATTTTCTATTAAATCTATTGAAAATCCGCCACGTATTACACTAGAATAAAGAAGCAACTTCGTTTATTTGAATAAAGCGATTATCCTACCAAGCATACCTTTGGTAAAACTTCAATGTATCACGCCCGAGGTCATGTTGTTTACTATGGTGCGAGCGACCTATCAATTAGAGATAAATGGTTTCACATCTGTCCAGGTAATCTCAATTACTGTCCAGGTAACAGTTGTTGCCCAAATCACACGTTAATTGTCTAATAGGCCGCGGCGGTAGGAATGAAAGGATTAATTAATTACCAACTGCCGAAGCCATGTCATACACAAGATCATCGGAAACATCGACAAGATGACGCTGTCAGCCAACGGTATTGGGTGAAGACTGACCCTACTAGATGCCGTCCACTTACTCCGTAAGGCCTGGCGCACCGTCAAGCCAACAACCATCGCCAACTGCTTCCGAAAGGTTGGCTTTGCCTCGTCAGTCAACGACACAAGCGAAATTGACAATGTCCGGCCGCCAGAGGATGTTGATAGCTAGACGTTTGATACCTTCATCACAAACGATGGCAACCTGGAGAGCTAAGCTGTCCGGACTGACGAGAAAATATTCGCGAGTTTCCTCGAAGACGAGCCCGGACCATGCGACGCCAGTGATGACGAGGAGGCTAAAGAAACGGCACCAGTAACGCACGGCGAACGTACAGACGCAATAGCCACAATTTGACGATTCCTTGAGGCAAAGCAAAGCGACGACTTCAGCCTGTTCTATCAAATGGAAAACTGAAATTTCTCACACTCTTGAATATGCCTTTTAATTTGCCTTTGTTAAAACAAATTGTTTAACCTGTCTTATGTCTTTGACCACCCTGGTTACACAACTGAGATACAATTATGTGCATTTCAACAGACGACGGTTTTATCTTCACGGTCAGTTGAGCATGTGTAATGTAACTATTTGGTCACTGTACTTAAAAAGACAGTTGCAAAATTATCGAAAATGTGGTCTGTTGACTTTAATGTAGCTCAAGCAAACAATAAAGGGATCTAAGAGAGGTAACTCTAGTGTATCTATATATACATGTAGATACATGTACACTGATTTCCTTACAGATACGGCGAAAGTTATACAAGTATGCAATTCTTGCAAAATCTGTCGATCATCTGGTCTTTGAAACTGCATTCGTTCGTCATGCCATGTAATTGAATATTCGTTTATTTGAATAATAAAGTCCTGACAAATAGCCTATTCAATTAAGCAGCTTGCACTGTATTTCATACTACCGGTACCTTGAGGTGTAAAGATTTTTGATGGATTCAGTACAGCTCAGTTGGAAGCCTGCATGATTACAAACTCTCGGTTTGCCTCGGTCTCGGTAGTGTCTGGAATCCTGAGATGGTAAAAACCCAACCCACCGCTTCAGATGGGATTGCTGAAACAAGCAACCAATTTTCTGTAAGTGTTTAATACATACCTTTAGTATGTGTAGAATGAGGTTGTGAAGCAGTGGGATTCACTGGATTGTGGAAAGTCTCCAACTCCAGGAAGTCAACGGAGCCATCAATCCTAGCCGCTATAATTCTGTTATTAAATAAAAAATATTCCAAACATTTTAAAGTCTTATCACAAAAAGATTCCTTTGCATCAAAAGCCGTTATAATCTATAAAAATTTGTTTCACCATAAGTGTTCTGTTGGGGAAAAAAATCTCCTGCCCTTGAGCAGTCGTATGACAAGAAATTTGGTCCTAGGCCCACAGGGACTATGGAGATATAACCTTGAGTGAAGGTCATGATACACCCCTAGTGTGAAGTATCATGATTTTAGGATGAACTGAATTTCAGTCTGGAAAGACAAAGTCTTGTGACCTTGACTTCTGACCCTGATAACAATACTCATACTATGTACCAAGTATCATAGTTACAGGATGAAAAACATTTAAATTATAGACCAGAAACTTTTGGAAAACTAACTTCAGACAAAAGGTTTCAAAAGTAGGTCAAATGCAACAGATTTCAAACTGTAGTATCTGGTAATCAAGATGCATACATTTCAGTCCAGTACCTCAAAGTATGTGTGAAATCAAAGTGGAAAACTAATTTCTGATGATGTGGCCTAATACTGGCAAAAGTAGACAACAGATTTTAACATAAGTCTGCAATGGTTGGTAATAAAGGTAGGTACTGGAATTCTGGATTTCAGTCAAGTGCATAATAGGATATGGAAAAAGTCCTGGTTAATTTCAGTAAACTCCCTAAAACTTTTCTAGCTAAGGAAATAAAAAAGGTATTCAAAAGGGCTATGCATTTAAGTTAGAATTATAATATAAACCTTGCAACACTTATATGAAAAGAAATATATACAATAACCTTAAATTTAACATCATTACTTTTTAATTCAAAAGTATCGTACATGAAAAATTATAAAACTGCAGCACATATACCGCAGTACTTACATGTATATGCATCACTAAATGTGTTTTCATAGCTTTCTTGGGAAATCAAACAATTAAATCAGGAAGTTTTATTTCTAATTGTATACATACCTTTTGTTAATGAAGCAAAGAGCTGTGACTCCCACATGACTCTCTCCATACATATACTTCAGAGCCCCACTAGAACCATCCCAAAACTGAAATGAAAGTAAAATATATTTTACTCTAAGCCAAACTTATCTTACAAGACATGAATATTTCTTTGAGGTGTCAGAATAAGAAATATCAAGCATGAGGTCTCCCTGAAGCAAAGAAATCAACAACATATAAGTTTAGAAAAACTGCCTCAACAAGAACAATGCCTAACCTTGAATAATACGCTTGTTGCTTAATTTGAAAAGGGGTAATGTGAATGTATGGAGTAATTTCCTTCTCTCTTTTTAATAGGGGTTCAAATTTTGTCTACATGAACTTGGTTCAAGGTAATGACACACCGCCTTCCCTTAATGACCATTTCTACCAAGTATGATGTTAATCCAATAAGGAATGCGGAAACTTTTGCCTCGGGCAAAGTGTTACGGAGAGACTTCACTGTAATGTAACATGTCCTGTCGAACAATGGGCATATAAAAAGGACAAAATTAGCAACTAAAAATTACTAGACTTTTAAACTGACAGTGTGAATTCAGACTAAAAAAGTAGCAAAGGTATTATGACATTCAGTTAACTATTAATGTTATATAATCATTTTTACACCACTTACTGAAATTTGACTACTTTTACAACCTGGTATGTAAAGACCATTATGAAGTTTCATTACATAGCTTTGACCATCACAGAATTCTTGACTACTGGAGCTATCTACAAACATATGTACTTACCTCGATTCGCCCATTCCCACAACCTGCTACAATAAGGCCATCCTTACATGCCAGGCTCCATATGGAGGGAGCTTGATTATTCTCGAATCCTGAATCGAATAAGGCTGCATCATGCTGCATCATATCAGGCAGGTCACCTGAAACAGAAATATCACAAACATTTTAAGTACACTTAAATGAATACTGCCGTACCAAAATGGACTCACGATTGAGCTAGTGTAGGTTAGTAAGCAGCATGCTCAACTTGAGGCCGCTCAACTTGAGGCCTGAAGGTCCAAGGTTCAAGTTAGATAAAAAACTTGTATGTATCCCATCTTTCAGGTGACCATACAAGGTAAAAACTGTGGCAATATGTCACAGTAACCATTGGCCAGACACCTTTGTGTGTGTCTGTTACTAAGGTTGAAATTTAGGTGCAATGCATCAGACAGATGCCGTCAGCATCAAACATATACTTGTATAATCTTAGAGAGACACAAAACAATAAATAAGGAAACAAATTCTCAATTAATCCTCTGCAAATACATAGATATTGTTCTTGGTGATTATCCTTTATGATGTATTGACAATAAAAGATCTGTTCAAGGTATAAAAAAATTGTTTTTCTCCAACGAAGAGATATATTGTAACAATACCAAAGACACTGATCAAGTTTTTCTGCCATAAACAGCCAGGGCCTAAGGTTATGTGCTCCTGAATCACCAAATCAAAGGACATAAAAACAGAACTTGAACATGTTTATTGTTCACTTTTTACCAGGATTTCAGATTGATTTTAAGCGATTTTAAGCACAAAAATTGAGATAATATTGCTGAGCAAAGAAAACATTGATAAACAATTTAAATCTTAATATTATTGCAAATTCATGCCACAACAGCATGTTAATGATCAACCTGAGACAATAATGCTATAAAAACTAAAATTTACGTGCAGTTATCTACTAAAACAGGTACCACATAAAGAAAAGTGTTTATCATGTAAAACTGGTGAAATGTCCCAATGAACACAGTTGTTGCACCAAAAGATATTTGATCAGTGGTACGAAAGACGAATATATATAGACAGAAGATGCAGGTATATGAAAAAAGAAGTTTACAGCATTTTCAAAAAGTGTAAATAATTCTAAAGTGATAATCTCACCTGCACTCCAACTTCGAGCTCTGTGTTCAGCGAAAATCTGATCTTCAATATTACTCTCTTTGACCATTTTTTGATGTTCTCTATATATCTGATTAAACCTTACACCAAACTGATAACCTTCTCCTGTACAGTTTCCGTCCCTTGCTTGCTCGTTACCCTTGATATCCTGTAAGCTGCCATCAGACAGATCAACAGACGAATCACTGAAAATACTACTATTAAATGAAATGCCATCTGAAGAGGATGGAGAAAATGCTGCAGAAGAAATCTGTGAAAAGTTTGTGTTGATTGTGCTAGACAGATCTGGTTCATTTTGGAAGAGTTGTCTTCCCACTGGAGATTTAACTTTAGTTTCTTTATTTCTGTGTCTTACAGCTCCAGGTACTATTTCATCAATATTGGTTGAGAGTGTGCTGTCGTCCTGGTTACTGACGCCATGGTGACCATTTCCATGGTATTCAGCATATAGATCCGCATCACTATCGTTGATATTTCTGCCTAAACAGGGTTTTCTTTTCAATGGAGGAGTTGCACTGAAAGAAAAAACAGGTATGCGTTCAACAATCAGTGAAATTGGACAAGTATACCCAATCAAATTTAGATAAAACATGTTTACTTAAAACAAAGAAAGACCACATACTACCTTTCCTTTACACTTTAACATTGAAATTCAATCGAACAGACTCTGTCATGTTAACTGCGGGATTAATCTTTTGGTTGGCAAAAGTTAGCTTTTCCGTAAAATTTTTGATGTCATCAAAAGATATTGTCTCTGATGTCATTTTGTGGGAAGAAAAATTTTGCCAACCAAAACGCCAGTCCCACTGTAATGGTGAAAGGCTCTATTCCACTTCAAATTCTTAAAAATAGAGAATTCAGAGGAATACAGGTTATTCCTGTTAACCATTTTTCAAAAGTCTGATTCCTACAAGACAGAGAGACAGATGTTACACATGTGATAAAATAAGGACATCACTTCTCATGAACCTCTATTACAAAACATGTCTTCTTTAATATTTAAAGAATATGTAGAATGGATGCAGGAACAAATTTATATATACACACATGGCAGTGTTACCATATCCTCTTGGCAGCAAGTTGCATAAAGAAAATATAAATTGACTGATTGAGTATTGTATTACGTCACTCCATGTTTATTTTACGTTTATGGTGACGGCATCTGCCTGATGCACTGCACAGAAATTTATACCTTTGCAACTGACCGACATGAAGCAGTGAGAAATCTTTTATATGCCACACCTACAGTGACACAGAACCTTCGTTTTCACGGTCTAATCTGAAAGACAGAACACAGGTGTTCCCACTGCAGGAATCAAACCCAAGACCTCTAGGTCATGAGCCGTGCACATCATCCACTAGGTCACACTGGCTTAGGAAAATATATTAATGAATATATCTAATCTATCCCTTCATACGTTGTATATAGATTCCTTAGAAGAAATATTTCCCCTTACCATTTCCTATGAATGGCTGTCACGCAGTCACCAGTGAGAGAGTCCCAGACCCTCAGTTCCCCTCCCAGACATGCACTGATGATGAACTGACTATCTGTAACTACACACTCTATCTCCTGAAAACACCAAAAAGAGAAAAAAAAACTATTTAGTATTAATATATTCATATGTTATGGTTCAGACAAGGAATGTTTTCCAGAAGAATTAATTTGTTCTTTCACAGAATCAGCATTGGGGTTTTTTTTTAAATCAAATTGATTGATTGTTTATTATTTTACATCACTCCACCCTTATTTCATGTATATGGTGATGGCATATGCCCAATGCATTGCATGAAAATTCATACCTTGGTAACACACCTACCTGAAGCAGTGAGAGATCTATTAGTGCCATGCCTGCTGTGACATGGCATCCTCATCCACGGAGCGACACAGTCTGAAACGCCTAGAGGAAACCACTAATGTTAAGGACATAGCCCTCTTGCAAAACTTTTATATCTCCGTAAGGCAGAGTCCCTCTTATCACACTTATCAAATGCGTGCTGATTACAAGAAAGATAACTCTAATTTACTCATGAATAAAGCTGTAGGATTGCCCAGAAAATTGCAAATGTAAATTTTCTTTGTCTTTTCACAGGAAAGGTTTCCATTTCTTTCCTGTGTTCAAGTGATTATGTATCCAATATATCTTACCGTATTTACTCGAATATAATATGCACCCGAGTATAATACGCACCCCCCAAAATGACCTCGAAAATCATGAAAAAAGGTCTAACTCCATGTATAATACGCAGGGGAAAAATCCAAAACAAGATGTCAATTTAGTGTTGAAACAGCAAGACCGCGAGCTGAATTTGCTTTGCCGTATACCTTTTACAGTGTAATCGCGTATCTAAAACGGCACAGAACGACCAGCCTTTATTCATCGTGTGATATAAAAACTTTTCTCTCTTTCATTTCATTTACAATCAAACTCGCATAAACTTAAAATGTTTTAACTAGTACCCTCGTCCCAAACGATCGCTTCATTTTTTCTCTCTCTCTCTAGAATGAAATGCGTGTCTACTATACTATCAGGGACGTAGATATATTCATCCCTGATACTATGTGAACTTTACGCGGAGATTGCAAAAGTGTGTGAAGACAAAATATATAAAAAAACTAATGAATGAATGTTATCCAAACTGTCGGTGCTCGTGCCGTTACGGTCAAGTAGTTTCACCTGTTGCGTAACTATCGATTAACCAATTAAGGATAAATCATTATATCACCCGTACAATCTGCTAATCAGAAACCATTGCTAAATAACACAGCGCAAGTATTCTGCCACTTATAGACTTTACTCCTTTTATCGCCTTGGGCATTTACTACGGGAAGCAGACAGTAAACAGGCAATAGATAAATCTCACGCCTCATGGGTTTGATTGATGGCTTTAGATACTTTAACGGACACATGCACTCCTCTAAATCTGCCACTGAAACTTAAAAGCGTGGGAAAAAAAGTTCCAGATTTCTAGCTCTATGTATAATACGCAGTGAGAAAATGAGGGGTCAAATTGGCGAAAAAAAGTGCGTATTATATTCGAGTAAATACGGTATTTCAAATATGAAGAGAAAATGTCCACCATAAAAGAAAATATTGAGTAAAGTTTGTTTTTGCTTACACATAGCAATGAAAAATGTCTGAATGAGTTAATCAAGGAAATTGAAAAAACTCAAAATTTTCATTTGGTAACCACATCAGACGTCACTATGAGTCTCTATGACAGACCATAAGAAGAAACTGGTTCAGTTTTGAAGCAAATCTATCCTAAAACTGAGTAAGTAGGATATGACCTTAAGCAGATACATTGGCAGACCTACTCACTTGCCTTAATCAGGATTCGAACTAAGACATAATGGAGGTATGAGGCAATAGTGAGTTATGAATCATAGTCAGATGCTGCTGCATGTGGACTCCTTCACTTTCATGGAAGAGGAAGAACTTTTACTATAAGTATTTTGCTAACTTAGTCAACAAAGCTTCAAAAATATATACAAAATGAACATTTTATGCTATAAAAAAATTTCGGTGAAGCACTTTAGCTAAGTGGACAATGAAGGCCCTTCACTAGGTTAGTACACACACACACACACACACATGTAAATGCACACAATTCTATGGTCTCAATTTCTTGATTGTTAAAGAGCACAAACATTTCAGAGGTTTAGGTTTACTATATATGTGAAAATGCCAAAACAAATATCTTACCTGTAAATGGCCCTTGAGAACTTTGGGCATCGATTCTACAATCTGTTTATAATACTGCGAGGTCTTCCTCTTTTTGTTCCCTTTAAACCACCTAGATCTCCAACGAGCATAATTTTTAGGACAAATAAAATGGTACAAAGCTATAGAAAAATATGACACACAAATAGCACTAAATAGCACCAATAACAAAGTTATCAGAAGCTCACGTTTAGACTTGGGATACAATTTTTTCAGTTCTTCTGGGTCATACAACTTCTTCAAAAGCTCTTGATCATAAATAGCGGTCGGTAACATTTCTAGAACACTTTTATCCTCTGTCAAAACCTCGTGGCCACTTTCCATTTCTTTGGTGATTTCTTTAATCTCTTCTTGAATCTGCTCAGAACTCTTCCCAGAATTCTCGGAAGGATGACGCAATTTGACCGCTTCATTGGGATCAATGTTGATGGAGAGGTGTAGTGAGGGGAGGATACTCACAAACCTATGATGAAAATATATTTTGTGATTATACCGTTCACTGGAGGATACTAAAGTACCATAACCGAAAACATCAAGTTCTGACAGGTACTGTGGCAGACCTTCTTATCTGCTCTGAATAAGATTCCAACCAAGACTTGATAGACATGAAGTGTAAGAAACTGTTAAGGATAGTTAATGAAAGTGATATTATAAACAAGAATATCAGTAAAATTAATGGATGCTCCCTGAACTGTATCTTTAAAATAAGAATTTGTAGAATTATCATGAAATGTTGGTACATTCTTGAAAGTAAGGCTTCTCCTAATGACCTTGAATAACCTTTGTTCGAAAGTCGGACAGACAGATTGACACAAGAACAACTATATGCTTTCCTGAAATTTTCTGGGAGCATTAAAATTTGGGAAGTGTTTTGGTAATATTTATGACAATAGCAAAATGTTGGCCACAATACCATATACTAAACAAATATCCATTATGACGTTACACTTTGGATAAGATACAAAGTATATATAAGCCGGTGTGACCTTGTGGATAAGGTGCTTGGCTTGTGATTGAGAAGTTCTGGGTTCGTCTCTCACCCTGGGCACACCAGTGTTCTGTCTTTCGGATGAGACAATAAAAACCGAGGTCCAGTGTAATGGTAGGCATGGCACGTAAAAGATCCCTCACTGCTTCGGGTGGGTCTGTTGCAAAGGTCTAAATTTGTATGCCATGCACCAGGCAGATGCCATCACCATATACGTGAAATAATCATAAAGTGACATAAAACAATATTCAATCAATTACAAAGTACATAAGTAACTGGTGGTATGGAGTAAATATCTCCTGTTTGTTTAGTCCAGACCACCATAAATATCTAAAGCAAGTTATTTCATTTACCTTCCAAATAAACTAATATTGTAATATCCAAACATAGTAGGCCAGTGTTTCAATGAAAGTTCTTTCCACAATTCTAAGTCTACATGATGTAATGATCCTTCCCCTTGTTGTCCCTGTGACCATGGAAACCAGGAGACTGTGGTATGGTCTAATGAAGAAGAATGCTTGGCCGTCTCTGAAATCGGTGATGATGGGATGCTGGACAGAGTGGTGTTAGTTAAATGTTCTACTAAGCCAGTCTTGTACACAATAAGGCTAATCCATATGACAGTGCAAACCTACAAAATAGCCCGATACATATATGATTATATTGACCTATATAGCTAAAACATGACCTACATAGCTAAAACAATTCCCCAATAAAACAGAATTTCTGCATGAATTTCACTTTCAAATTTGTATGAATTAAATACAAATCATGTTGTTGGATTGAGCGACAAGATAATTAATTCATGATGAGTTCTTTCCATTTGGATCAAATTCTTACTGACATCCTACAGCAAGTATGCTAGGTTTGATAAACCATTAATGCAAAGCAAGCAAATTCAAACAATTGACCTTTTGCCAGTTGCGCGCCCCCTAGCGGTCACCCGGTTCAACACAACAATCATGGCCGACGTAGTGGGTCATTGTCCAATTATGCGAGAAGTGCGCTAAATTGTCGGGTACCTCCGTATTACACGCCACATTTTAATATTTATTTGGATTAGTCATTAACAGAAGGTAAGCATGTTTATTTTCTATTAGTATTGCAAAAGATTGGTTTGAAATCATTACGGTAACGATGTTAGATGACCAGGTAAACTAGGCAGATGAAAAGTTCAGAAAACGTAACGCTTGACACGTGTTACATCTGTCACGATTTTTCAGAGATCAGATAGGTGCAAATGCCTGGTCAGTGTTGTAAAGTATGAAATACAATAACCTTATAAGCAAATCAATAGTAAAATGCTGGTAGACGTGTTTAATTTAGTTGTAAATCGAAGTTTATAGGTGCATTTACCTGTACGTACAGGTGTGCTATCGTTATGAATATTGCAATCGAAATAACCGCCATTATGCGCACAAATGTGGTTTGTATATACGGTAAGGTGTCATGTGACTTCATTATTCAGGTATACAGGTAAATTGGCGGATCCAGGTTAAAGTTAGAGTTGCCACGGCTTGGGTGAGTTGTGGAAGGATCCAGATATTGACTCTTTGCAATGTTATAGAATTTAGAAATAAAAATAATCATTTAGCTATGACAGAGACGGATTTAGAGGCCTGGGAGCGTCCCCCCGTTTCACCACATATTTACAAGTTAAAATCCAGATTTGGCACCAAAAATGATCGGGTAATTTGGCTAAAACATATGTGCCCCCCCCTTTCTTTCAAAAATTCTGGATCCACCACTGTATATTATTTAACTGTATTTCTGTTGTCTTATATCTTAACTACTAGATTTACATGCATGAGCTTTATTGAGAAAGATAAAAAATAATAAAGTAGCACTTTGATTACATGTCTTTCCCCATCTGGCATTCTGTATATACATATGCATTTTAACATATGTTTATTTTAGGTCTAGCAAAATTCCACACCACTGCTGTGTTCCATTATGGGCAAGTGATACAAGGCTATCAGTATGCAAGGATTTATCCTTCCATTCGTTATTATAAGTGCTCCAGAATTATCCAGGAAGTGGATACTTGCTATCTGAAGAGACATATAGGCCCTCATTTCAAATTAATGAAAATTACCAAAGTTTGTTGGAAACACTTCACAGAGGACTGCTATAGATTTGGGGCAGAGTTAGGAAAGAATGATTATTTGATGTCTACTTTGGATTTATGAATGAATGGAAATTATAATTGCCATGGATAATTTCATATTACAACTTTGTAATTGAAATGTATAAATATATATTCTTCAAACATGTACAAGTACATGTAGTATGACACCATGATACAGTGTTCAATAATACAATGATTTTTATTTGTTCTAATAATAGTACTGGTGTATAACAGTATATACATGTAAACATGCATATATGATATAGATTGTACATCACATTGTTTTAAAATATTGTCAGTAAGAAAATTACCTTTATCAACATGTTCAGTCATTACATTATAAAACATATGTTGCATTGATAATTCATATACATGTATTGCTATTGCATTTTGCTGTTCTACCATACAAGACTGTCCAAAGCTGTTGAGTAAAAACAAATGATGCCACACACAAATGGAAGGATAAATCCTTGCGAGATGGGGAAAGACATGTAATCAAAGTTCTACTATATTATTTTTTATCTTTATCAATAAAGTTCATGCATATAAAGATATAAGACAACAAAAAGACAGTAAAATAATATCAATACAGTGGTGGATCCAGAGTTTTTGAAAAGGGGGGTATATGTTTTAGCCAAATTACCCGGTCATTTTTGGTGCCAAATCTGGATTTTAACTTGTAAATATGTGGCGAAATGGGGGGGGGGGGTCCCGGGCCTCTAAATCCGCCACTGTCATAGCTAAATGAATATTTTTATTTCTATAACATCGCAAAGAGTCAATATCTGGATCCATGCACAACTCACCCAGGCCGTGACAACCCTAACTTTAACCTGGATCCGCCAATTTACCTGTATACCTGAATAATAAAGACACGTGACACCTTACTATATACAAACAACATTTGTGCGCACAAAGGCGGTTATTTCGATTGCAATATTCATAACGATAACACACCTGTACGTACAGGTAAATGCACCTATAAACTTCGATTTACAACTAAATTAAACACGTCTACCAGCATTTTACTATTGATTTGCTTATAAGGTTATTGTATTTCATGCTTTACAACACTGACCAGGCATTTGCACCTATCTGATCTCTGAAAAATCGTGACAGATGTAACACGTGTCAAGCGTTACGTTTTCTGAACTTTTCATCTGCCTAGTTTACCTGGTCATCTAACATCGTTACCGTAATGATTTCAAACCAATCTTTTGCAATACTAATAGAAAATAAACATGCTTACCTTCTGTTATCGATTAATCCAAATAAATATTAAAATGCGGCGTGTAATACGGAGGTACCCGACAATTTAGCGCACTTCTCGCATAATGGGACAATGACCCACTACGTCGGCCATGATTGTTGTGTTGAACCGGGTGACCGCTAGGGGGCGCGCAACTGGCAAAAGGTCAATTGGGCTCCCCCGATTTCGGTCATGCCTTATGGTTAAAAAGTTACACTGAAATAGGTCAAAGGTCATGGTCAAGGTCATATGATAAAAATTTTTGGTACCAACGGAAAGGTATAGTAATTAGAGTCATGCATGCCAAATATGAAGGCCCTACGTCTTACGGTTAAAAAGTTATGACCAAGGTTAAAGCTTTTGAGACAGATGGTCTGACAGACAGATGGACAAGAATGAGATTTAATGTCCCCATGCTTTTGCGAATAGGGGGGGATGGGGGGGGGGGGGGTCAATAACAGAACAGCCACACAAATGAACAGACAGATAAAGCATTACTATATTGTCGTGGCAACAAGTACAGGGAAGGGATAACAACATCACAAAGATTATACTGATAGCTACAAGGTAGAAGTATGTTCATCTTCTTTCTGTGGTTAAAAAAATTTATATAAAGACCTGTCTGGACAATTTAAGTTCAAATTTTAACAAATGCAATTCCTGAGAACAATGAGTCTCATATATTCAATGACCTTGACTCAAAACTGCTTATTCATAGGCAAATGTTAAAACTCAATAAAATATAATTTAGAAGAGTACAACTCATAATGTCATCATGCAAATTTTATGAAAGTAGAAAGATTTTTACTCAAGCATTATAAAAAATTTGTAAAATTTTTAGACAAATACCTCTGTATAACTCTTCATGACACTATACCTTTGTGTTCAGGTCCTTACCATTATAAATCTCTGTATCATTCTGGTATTAGCCAAAATCTCCATCAAACGCAACCTGCGCGATTCCTGAGAGAAGGAGGTTTCTCCCATTGGAGAAGGTGGGCCCACCGATATACTGGAGGAGGTACGTTTATGTTTCTTGGTATGAGGAGTGGATCCAGCGGTAGATGCCTGAGGCATCAAGCCCTTAACTGGACACTGCAGGAGGGGTTCAATCTCTGTAAATCCCAAGTCAGACACTGATGTTCTCATTGCTCTTGTTCTGTTCAGATCAGAGAGCTACAAACATGGAAGGAACAAGAAAAAGTAGAAAGATACATTAGGGATCAAATTCAATGACAAGAATTAAACCTATAACATATCAACCATACAGTGAAGGAAAATAAGAAGTTAAACTCTTTTTATAATCTTACTTGTATATACATATTGACAAATGAAGAGAAGGAGAATGTTACCAGGCAAATAACTTATTTAGTATACATGAAGTAAGCATGTTAATCAACAATCTTAGATATAAATGTAAAGGTATGTTTGACTGTTATTATTGTAGTTGGGTTGGTTTTTTTTTTGTCTTTTGTTTTTTTTTGGTCACATCATAAAAATTTAACTTTTAACTTTTTAATGAAGTGACCAATCTTCTATTTGCAAACTCCCATTAGAGCCATGCTTTTTATGATCTCTTCTGAGAGAAGATGAAGGACACTGACATGTTGCTAGTATGATTTCTCATCCTAAGACAGAAGCTTGTTATCAGCAGTACATAAATAAAAAAAAATCTCAGATTTTATTTAATTCAAATGCGAGGCAGTAATGCAGCAATTTTTTTCTTTTCTCACCAGTATGACTCAATGGATGAGATGCTCGGCACGCGACCAAAAGTCCCAAGTTCAACTCCCACCGTGTTTTATCTTTCGGTTTAGACAGTAAACCGAGGCCCCATGTCACAGTAGGCCTGACAAGTAAAAACCTGCACGGCCTCAGGTGGGTCCATGGTAAAGGTATAATTTTCTTTGCAATGCAACAGGCATATGCCATCACCATATAAGTGAAATGATTGAGGGGTGACGTAAAACAATAATCAATCAATTTTTTATGGGTAAATGCAAATAAACGTGCAGACACAACTGCTTATTTTTCCATAGGGAGACAGCCAATATCTGTCGTCATTCTGACGAAAGAAAATTGGTACAGACTTGCTAAACTACAAACTCTTAGAATGACCAAAAAATATGAATAATGCAAGTACCTCCATTCGCCGTATATCAATGGAAAGGACAGTTAAAAAGAATCCGAGCTGTAGGAAGAAATCTGTCAGCAATCCAACAAAGGCAAACATGGCAAATTCCTGAGAAACAGAAGGTTTTAACATTAACATATCTGACAAAAATACAAGGTTCATTAGTATGATTCTAAGTATTAAAATCAAAACTAGTCCTTTATGTCAAAAAATCCTTACAGTTGTCTTATGATTCACATTACTTACGTAAACTCGAAATATCATATATTCTGTACCTACACAAATAAACAAAGAAAGAATACTATAAGGTTTGTCTTTGTTTTACATTTTGATGGTTAAAAGCAATAAAACCTATTATCTTGACTTTTGACTCAAAACTATACTAAATTTTTTTATGTATATTCCATTGCATATTTGAGTAACTCAATAAAAAATATGGTCATTCCATTCATTCAAAAGCTATGGTCCATACCGAGAGTCAATGGATACACTGAGACAGAAAAGAACAAAACCGATGGTCAATGTTAAAGTCTGTAGATAGACTGATATAGATAAGACAAAAACTAAACCTCCCAAAATCTCTGATCAAATGGGCTTAAATAATTATATTTGTATACAACAAAATGGCACACTACCATTTTTCCCTATATATATTTTTACCTGGATAGCTGGCACAAAGGTGAAGAAACCACCAATGACAATGATCAGCTCAGTGGCAAGGTTCTTTGTTATCGACCAACCTTCTTTACTGATACCTGAAAATTACAATGAAACATATAAAACATGAAATAGTAAAATCCACCAATCACAAGCTGTCATCACCTCCTTGTAGATTGTAATTAAAACTCTGCATGAAGAAGTTCAACTGGAAATTAGAAGTTTGCTCAGGAAAAACTCTTAAATTATAGATATATAGGCCACAAGAATGAATTTCCTGTGATAATGGTTTTATTGCTGTAGGTCGAATATTTTCTGAGAATATGAAACGTATTAAACAGATGTTAAAGTATATTGTGCCAAGGAACATGAGTGTTGCCTATGACAATAATTAAAATAGAGATGGTCGCTTGAAAATGGGTCAAGAAGACCAGAGTGGGCCTAAAGTGGGGTTTTTTTTGTTAATAAAAACAATTTCATGTAGATAATCAGTCTACTGGAGTGATAAATATATATGGCCCTATTTTAGGTCCTTGAAAGATTTTTGTGAAATTTTAAAACCTCACCACTGTCCTTCAGGGGCTGCAATATAAGGAACCTACCTTGAGCAATCCTGTATTTCACATCTTGATCCACCGGTGTAGACACAACCGATTTTGTGATAATCAGGACGTTCTCCAATCCCACAAATACAACCAAATATGGAAATATTTCACTGTAAAAAGGAGTAACAAGTAGATTTAGAGTTAAAACTTACATACAACTTCTAAAGAGTACATTTCGGTTCAAAGCAGGGACTGTTTTACCTTGATTTAAAAGTAAAAACTTAGTTTTAAAATCAAAAGCCATCCTTTTGTTGCAAATAGCCATTGTGTGAAAAATTACACATAGCACACACATAGCACAGAGAATTGACAGCTAAGACAGCCAAATTATTTCACCTATATGCTCGAGGAACCTGTCTGGTGCACTACTTAATAAACTTTGACATGCAATCCAAAGCATTGACGGTTCTTGCATATATACTTATGTTTCATTAGTCTGGAAAATAGGACATCAATGAAACCTCAGCAATATGTGAAACCCTGATAGTAACTTTACCACTGAGCCATCCAGTATGACTTGATACATATATCTTATCATTTTCATACACATATCATGATTTAACTAATGAAAAAATTTCATGTACCAAGTAATTGTATTTCCAACCCTCAAAGCACTCACCCTCCATTCAATGTGGGAGTCAGGCCAAACATGGAGCAGAAGCTTAGAGACATCAGTAAAGAGGACACAACAGTCACCACTGCACTTAACGCTAGGCCCCACTTAGATTTCACCATCTCTATCTTCCCTGAAAATAAATAAGGTATAAACATCAGTGCCTGTGCTTCTGATATCATGTTAAATACATGTACTACGACTTGCACTGGAGAAAGGTAATTAACCATATTAGGATATGTATAACTATGGAAGCTAACAGTGGACGTCAGTACTTGACCAAGTGTACTACTTACAGAGAGAGTCTGTCACTGATGATAGGTGCTAGTTACTGAGTGCACAAAAAATTGACTGACGATGGATGCTAGTAAAAGACATAGCACCTTACTTACCATGTATGTATATTACTTCATCAAAACACCACTTACAGACGGAGTTGTAAAAAACAAAGTAAGCACACTACTTACTGACTCTGGTGTCCATCAATAAAACACACTACTTTCAGATTAATCAGTGTCAAATACTAAGCATACCACTGACTGACTCTGGTGTCTGTTACTATGGTAAAGCATTTTCTGATTAAGTAACTTGTTTAATATTTGACTAAGCATACCCTTTATAGATTTAAAAAGACAATTTCTATCCAGGCCAGAGAATGAGAGAGATTGAAAATGGTTGGACATACTGGCAAACAGACAAAATTTGTGTGTGTCCAACAAAATTTATCAAAGCACTGGTCAGAGAGTCCAACTTGCTGATCATATTCATCAAATATTTTTTCAGTCTGAGTCTGATACATTTACAATATGTCTGACAAATTCACTGCATTTGTCAGCCTGACATGTTGAGAAAGTATCTGACATCTCTGCTCAGCAAAGCTCTTTCTGACTTTGAAGTCAGTAACTGACTAAACACACTACTAAATCATGTACAGGGTCAGTTATCAACTAAGTACCTATACCACTAACTGACTTCAAACTGCCAGACACTCACTAAGCATGCCATATGTATTTGCCTAATGACCTCAGCACTTATTACTAAGACAGAAGTACAATAAAAGACTTAGGCTTAAGCAATATGTGGAGATGCCACTTTATAGAATGAAACTTATGTTTTTATAGGTATATTTATCATTTTACTCTCCAAAACATGTGATTTAGTTATCTTTAGTTTAGGACAATTTCATTGGTTAAAGTATTTGTCAATATATCTGTTCTCAGTATGAAATCATTTTTCATCCTCCGTTCAATGTAGGAATCATGGTCGTTTGAAGGCTCTGCTCCGATGACAACGCTTCTATCTCAAAGCCCTTATTACTCAAATTTTCATAACATTCTGTATCGATTGTGGATTGGAATATTATATACTTTTTATTAATATGAGTTTTACATTTCAGATTTTTCCAGACTTTTGTATTTATGGACTACTATATGGACTTTGAACTTGTTGTATGTATATATTTGATGTCTATGGTATAAATTATATTACATATGATGTACTTAGTAAAAATGAGCACAGCACTCTACCACCTATTAATGTGTTCAAGTTAAGTATATAAATGATTTATGTTCGTTTGAGTGAGAAGGAATTAAAACAACGTTATCCACTAAAATGACATCCTTACGCCAAGATCCGTGCCAACGAGCAAGATTAATGTAAGTTGTTAACTTGTTTCTTAATCATTGTAAAATAAATAAAGTTTAAATTTCAAAACCCAAGTACATATTGGATGATGTTACTGACTGACTGAGAAGTAGATATACAACAGCATGGAAGATGTAGGTCACCAGTAGGTAGGCATATTCTGTACATACTGGATGACGTTACTTACTGACTGAGAAGTAGATATACATCAGCAGGAGGTGTAGGTCACCAGTAGGTAGTCATATTCTGTACATACTGGATGATGTTACTTACTGACTGAGAAGTAGATATACAACAGCATGGAAGATGTAGGTCACCAGTAGGTAGGAATATTTTGTACATACTGGATGATGTTACTTACTGACTGAGAAGTAGATATACATCAGCAGGAAGATGTAGGTCACCAGTAGGTAGGCATATTCTGTACATACTGGATGATGTTACTTACTGACTGAGAAGTAGATATACATCAGCAGGAAGATGTAGGTCACCAGTAGGTAGGCATATTCTGTCCATACTGGATGATGTTACTTACTGACTGAGAAGTAGATATACGTCAGAAGGAAGATGTAGGTCACCAGTAGGTAGGCATATTCTGTACATACTGGATGACGTTACTTACTGACTGAGAAGTAGATATACATCAGCAGGAAGATGTAGGTCACCAGAAGGTAGGCATATTCGGAGAAGAATTTACTCTCTTGGTAGTGCACATGAATAATATTGTTCACTTTGCTATTGTTCACATTTTTAGTAGTTTCTGGATACAAATCTTCAAGCCTCTTTCTTAAAGACTGCAAATATCTAAAAAGAAAAAATAATAGTATATTTCCACGTTTTGAAGTATAGCAAAACAAATTTGTATTAAGTGTTCTGAATGGTTCGAACTTGTTATGGCAGATGTCATTGATTTTAGCCAATGAAATGCATTTAAATGTTTCAAGCTGAGAATAGTGTTCATAGTGGTCATTATATAGCCACCAAGCTATCATACATAACTTAATTTCAGTTTTTATTTCAAATGGCTTTTTTGCAGTATAACTATTAGTTTATATCTTGCCCAGTTTCAGAGTTTTTGTCTTAATTAAGGTTTTAACACTGTTTTCCCCTGGGTCTGATATCAAACAGGAACATGTGTGCATTTAAATGGAAAGCACAAAAAATTTAAGATTGAGAACAAGGTGCAAAGAAAGGGTATTAATTGCTTTGTTTACCTATTTTAATATAGTGATAGCAAAACAAAGAATTTTAAATTACTTTGTTGTTGTTTCTGCATGAACCCAATGATTTCCCAAGTGCTTGTTTGACCATCTAAATTGACATAATGCTGTCTCCCTTCTCAGCTGTTTGTTCCTTGTCGGGGTCTGGTAAAACCAATTATCATCCCTTTCATGCTTTTTAATATACAGTGATAACGATATGCAAACCACATGGCAAACTAAGTCACCTGAGCAGGTATACTGGTAACTTAATGATTCTGAGGAGATGTGACAGGACCGAAGGGTTTACATGTACGGATGTACTTCAGTGTTTTTTATCACAATATGTCACTGCGCTAAATTAAGTTTGCGCCAAAAGGTTTTTAAAGTTTGAAATGCTAAAGTATGTTTACCCTAAAATTTCTCGTTTTACAATAACAGATAATAGAAGACAATAGAACAGATGACTTTTACTTATATGGTGATGGCATCTGACTAGTGCATTGTACAGAGAGTTTATATCAGTCAAACCTGCTTTAAAGACCACCTGCATTTAGCAATCACCCGACTAAAACAACTTTCTTCCTCGTACCATAACTTATATTGTCTTTACAATATAAACCTGCATTAAGAGGCCATCTCTCTTTAGTGACCACTTTTTCACCTTCCCCTTGGTGGTTGCATAAAACAGGTTTTAATGTACCTTTATATAATAAGTCCACCTGGATCCATACGTTCCAAACTTTAACCACTTGTTAAGCTAACCAATGGTTAAGTTTTGAAAGACAATTAAATTGATTTATAAGATTTCTGCTTAAATTTCTAAATTATGCTACAGTGTTGGTTTCATATGCTATTAATCATTACACAGACTATGGCTTTTAGTCATCTCATTTCAAAGATATAGTAAGATGAAATTTAACCACTGGTTAGCTTAACCAATGATTTAAAGTTTCAAACAACTGATCCCTGAAGATAAATGGGATCTCTTACACATGTATGCCAATTTCTATCATGACTTAGTATCATGATTGTTACCGTCTCATTTGAAAGACTGAAAACTAACCACCAGGGTTTGAACCTGGGACCTCTGCACCTCAAGCCACCTTTGTTGTAACCAGGGTTCAAACCTGGAATTTCTCTACCTCAAGCCAACTTTGTTGTAAAGACTCAAAACAACCTGATGACCTTTCTGAACTTTTACAGACTGATATATACTCAAATACAGATTTTCCATTCCACTTACTTTTGATCATATTTCTTCAAGACTATAGTGATAGCATAGGAAATAGTTCTTTGCTTGTTCTGTATAAAATATCGTGATATGCCTGTCTTCTTCCAAGGGATACCAAAAAGAATATCTATGAAAGTGAAATATCATATAAAGATATTACAATTATAAAAAGAAACTGAACTCTTCCATTCCACCCCTTTTTCTTTTGGGGGGGGGGGGGAGGTGGTGTTTCTCAAAAGTTTTTAAAAATCCATACATATTTTGCGGAAGTACTTTTCTAGATCTACTTCTTAATAATCTCACCTATGTATTTGAGCCCTAAACTGCAAAGTCAAATGCCAGTTTAACTTAAATTGATGTATGTATGTATTCACAGTAATAAAATTCTGACAAGAATTTGCACATGAAAATAAAATGACAAAACAACAGGCCGGTTTGTTTTGGGGAATAAACTCAACATTTGATATTACACAGCTTTCAGAAATTAAACTTCTGGCATTACAAAGATTTTGAAGATGAAAGTGTATACCCTGGACTATACTCATTAAACAGGTTTTTGGAACAGAAAAGACCTTAAATAGGTTCTGTACACCTAGTGTTCAAAGGACCACATGTTGCCTGCTTTCCATCTTTTAAAACTGTGTCTTGTACAAAACAGACAAACAGATGTAAACAAAGGGACATTTAAAAGTCATGTTGCATTGCAGGTGACATAGAAAAGATTATATACTGTAAGTTATATTAAATAAAGCCTTTCATATTACACAGGTTCTGAAAAATAAAGATTAAACCCTTGATATTACATATGTTTTGGAATATAAAATTATATCCCCTGGCATTACAAACAACATAGAGTTTGGAATTCTGAAAGTAAACCCTTGATATTAAATATGATTTGAAAGACAATGGCATGGGTTTTGAAAATTTACCAGAAAACCCCAGATATTGTGCACAATTTTCAGATAAAGCTTGTATCCTTGAAAGTGTAATATTTAACACCAACTTTAGTAAAATTGTCATGAAATCAACAGTTTTGATAGGATGGAGCACTTCGCCTGATTACTATGTATTTTCCAATACTGAAACCCAGTGTAAGACATTCAGAAATGCCTCAGCATTTACTGTTGACATTTAATTGTTACCTAAGTGTGATCTATCATGACCTCATGTCTATCAAAAAGTATTCCCTAAATGAAGTTTTTGACGAAAGATTAGTGAAAAAAGGTGGTGTAATTTCATTACATGATTACCTCGTGGGATGATACAGTGCCAGTAAATCTCATGCAAGATTAAGCTTCGTCTGGCACAGTAAAAGATATACTGATAATGTATCAGCCTGTCCAACCCCACTAGTTGAGCACTTAACTAATAACATGGGTAGGAGTTGAACCAGAGACCTCTCGGTCACAAGTCGAGCACCTTATCCACTGAGCCACATCGGCTTTGTAATTTGTATGAGGCATAAAAAAAAAAATTGTGTTTCCTATAAACTGACCGACCCTGTTTTTACCCCCTACTGAAGTTTTTTTCAAGAAAAATATCGGGATCGACATAACAAAAAAATTGAGATACCGGTAGTATTTCACACACAAGAAAGGCTTTAAACTTGCAGCAAGCAACTGTGCTGGCTGTAATATTTAGTAAACCAGGATACCGGACAATATTAGACAGACATTCCAGCCTGTACAACCTATCTGAGTAGTAAAAAAAAAAAAAAAAAAAAAGTAAAATCGACCTTCCGACCCTTAAATTTTCAGCCATGTTATAGGAAACACATATATTTTGAGGGGGTCTGATTATACTTCATTATGCTAGTACACATGACACAATACCTCTGACATAAGGTGCAGATTCAAGAGGGGGACTGTGACGCTTAAATATAGTTCTTAAGATTTCCCCGTCATCCATGTACCTATAATACAAAAAGAAATATACAAAAATGAATGTTTAATACTGCAAATCATTTATTTGTATATATTTTCATCCTGTGTTTCCTAGACATGTGTTCTTCCAAGAACACATGTCCTGTGTCACATATAAAGCGTACATTTTTCAAACGTTTCTATAAACTGTTCTTTCCTTTTATATTTGTGCTTTCTAAAAGCAAAAAATACAAAGAGCACTCAATTTCCACAAATTTTCAGCCACCTGGCCTTTTTTAATTACTTTAATGGGTAATTTGTTAGTTATGCTCAATGTTTCTACTAACTACCATGGATTGTACCTGGATAGATTTACCTTACCATTAACCCCTTGAAAACGGCCAGGTGGCCAAAAATTTGTGGCAATTGAATGCTTCTTGTTATTTATGTCACAGACTTCCCTTTTGGAGGATTTTACTCTGTCTTCTGTATGAGCATAAAAGCCCTGTATCAAAAATACAGAATTGTCTATTTACACTTGTGTCATCTTCTCAAAACCTTGGAGAGGTCATCTGTTACACTTAAAAGTCAGACTTTGCATTTACAATTGTGCTTTGTTTGATCCACATAGTTTTGTTGTGTTATGTTAATTTGAGAAAAAGTTCATTTCCACTTTTTTTCGATTACAAATATAACAATCAGCTCCATAAAAATAAAAATTGCACTTACAATTTCTTATCGGTTTTCCAGAAATTTGCAGGTGACATAACGAGGCAGTCGTACTGAGGTAAGAGAGTCTTTGATTCTCTGTCCAATACCATCTCTGAGACACGTAGACAAATATCGGATAACGAGTACTCCTTCTCACTGAAAACATACCAACCTGTTGATTTTGTTAGCAAATTTATTTCTTTGTCGCTTAGTTATTTAATTTCTACTGTATGTATGGTTAATTTCAACATGATTCATATTTTGTTGAGTTAGCAATAACACTGTCCTGTGAACATGAATGCCGATTACCCTTGCCATAGGCTGTTATGGAAACCTCAAAAATGCCATGGCTATATTATATGTTGCATTTTCAACTATTTTGAATAGAAATACAATAATAATCTTCACTTAACAAGTTTCATTACTTCATAGTTTCAAAGAAGATCAAACAATAAACCCCAATTGGCGGTCTCCTCTGGATATTTGCTCTGAATGAAATTTTGTTGAGGACCATCCTGTATTTTAAATGGAAATGCATTGATAATTGTCACTTAACAATTTTTCATTATTCATAGTTTTGAAGAGTATCCCGTTACAAACCATAGTGGGTGCTCCTCTCTGGACATCAGCTTTGAGCAAAATTTTGTTAGGGGCAATAAAGGGATTGTTTCACTGAAATTATACCCAAAATCAAAGAAATTATCATAGAGCTGATCCTGTACATATTTAATTACAGTCCAAAAATTACTGCTCACTCAGCCATGAAAAGCTCTCCTATCATCATAAAAATGTCAAGTTAGTACACTACTAGCATTAAAATGAATGGTAATCATTTAAATTTTTGAGACAAAGACACATCTAGCTGGTTAAATTAATCTTACCCATCATTTTCTTTCAATTTCCCAATCTCCTCTAGAATTTCAAATACTTTATATATTGGTGAACGGAATGCATCCCCAGGGATCATATACTGAGATTTCCATGGTGATACTGTTGTCTTGACAACTATCTGTTGTATAAAACCTACTGGACTACCAAGGAACTGCAATGATAAAGATTTAATATACATGTGTGTGTAACTTCAGATCTATTCATAGGTCACATTATGGTTATTTTCATATCTAGATACGTAAGTATTTCATAATGCAGCAAACAATATGTACAAGAAATCCCCATACTATTGCCTGAAAATTCTGAAAAGAATGCTTCATAATCAAAATTGTACCGGTACACTTACATGTATTGTGACTCCTTCGAGTGACACATTTTAGTATACTGGTAATACATGGTAAACAAACATGTGCTAAACATCCAGAAGCAAGAAAATGAGGGATAAGAAATTCTATAAATGGATCATCCCAATTACCCGTATGTAATATGCACACATGTATATGACCCACTTTCAAATTCAAGTCCAATTTTCCAGAAAAAATCTACTTTGTGTGTATGATGCACAGGGAAAATATTGATCAAGAGTGAGCAGCTGTGAAATAAACATTTCTGTGGTTAACGTAGACTGAATTATCCAGCACTTAAAATTTTTTCACAAAGCAAGGAATACACACTGGAGTTCTGTCCATTTGGATACATCAGTTATCGGATTAATTATACCAGTACTCATAACTACAATATAATAATGGGGTAACCACTGGTCGGTAACTAATTAATTCTATCCCAAATAAAATTAAAAAATTAAGAAATGTCAGCTAGATTCCCCTTACATCTGACTTGCCCTTTGCAACCAGTATTGCTATGAAGAGGGCCAAGTCAATGAAGGTCACAACTACAGACAACAAAATCAAAGGACTCAAAAGTCCTGAGAGTCGGCTTTGCTGATTTTAAGTATGTAATCATTTTATCATTTTAGTGGCGGATTCAGGATAATGGGGGGCAAAAATTACGTCTTTGTTGCAACTACATCGTCATTATACCTATGTACAAAATATTAATAAAATTTACTCTCTTCATACTATCTTACGGCAAAGAGTTTGCAATTGCTTGTATCCGAAATGAACGTGCAATCAACAACTTCATGGCAACAAGTTTTACTGCATTGTTGTCACGAGTCGAAGCTGAGCCAAGGAACGACATTCCTTCAAGTGGGACATTAAATAACCACCTTATTCACGATTCTCATAATGTTTTAACATTACTTATATTTAGAAACATACAACATTTACCTAAATATTTATATTGCATTTTCATTATCAGAGGAAATGCGGGAAGATCGATCTTTAAATTTGTCATATATGTGAAAAAGAACTAAAGTTCCAGAACATGTTGGGGAAAACTTTAATTGAAATATCTCGATAAAAACAAGCGATACAAGATCAAGACAAATGCTTTGTACGGAGAATTACACAATCGAGTACATCCGACGGCGTCGGTGGTAAACACATCATAAAGTAGTCACGACTACATATTATTACGCGAAATTTGAAAACATTATTGCAACTCCTTTTTCGAGTTATTGAAACTAGTTTATGTTTAGCTTAGATTAACTGAGCTAAAGGTACATTGTGCTGACCACATCAGTAATTTTTCGGCACTTTATTTTTCAGCGGCGTAGTAAGCTCTATATCGGTAGTGAAAGTTATAACCCCTGAAAAGAAAGTAATTGCAATGAGTGCGGCTTCACCGAAGCCGACTCAAAAAAGACTGCTTTACAGGAATGTTAGTCTGTACAGGAGATGGGGGAAAGCTTCTACCTTACATGATTTTTAAGACTTAAAGAGGAAGTCAATGATTCAATGTCCATGGGAAAAGCTTACAGATGGAGTTGTTCATGTTCAAGTCAATGGCTGGATGGACGAAGACCTCAGCAAAGATTGGATAAAGACAATGTGCCAGAAGATACAAGGAGACTTGTTACAGAAATCATTACATGTACTTGTCCTCAAGGCTTTCAGGTGCCAAAATATAGATGCCACATAATGTCAAGAAGTAAGACAAATCTAAGTATTTTATCCAGCCGGATGACATGTATGCTCCACATCCTTGAAATCTGGGTGAATAAGCCAATGAAGACAATACTACAATAGAACTGGACCCCAGGGATGGAGGGCACCCATATTTAGACACCATCTGGTCTGTGACAGAAACTTGTGGTGTCACTCACATGCGGATTGATCTTAGCTGTATAGAAAGAGTTTGACGCATTAATCATCATTAAAACTTTAAACAAATGTTGCATTACAAATGCTAGGTATGGGACTAAAGATGATGTCACGAGAGGGCTTTTACCCTAAGTCAGCCTGATGATGACCCAAAACCCCAAAACACAACATAAAGACATTATGTGTGTGGATGTTGATAATCAATGGACTATACAACAATTCATAGATCTCTTCACCTCAGATGATCAAGATGATGATTTCTTGGGTTTTGAATGTGATCAGTAAGTTTCATCAGTGACTGACTAAGTCTTTTTGTGCTTTATCATCATTGTTTCTTTGTATCTGATATGCAATAATTTATTACTGTGTAGTAAATTCTTGTATCTGCTGAACATACACAATCAATTTAAATTTCTGTCCGATCATTACGTGTGTACAATGCTTAGCAGTCGGCTGACCAGGAGACAGTTGTTCGGAACTTTAATCGCTGGTTAAGCTAGCCAGTGGTTAAAGTTTGAGAGATAACTGATTTGATTTGTGAGATTTCTGTATAAATATCCCAAGTACTTTATAATGCTGGTTTCATTTGCTACAAATCAGTATATATACTACGACTTTAAGTCTACTATTTTCAAAGATACAGACAGATCAAATTTAACCATTGGTTAGCTTAACGATTGGTTAAAGTTTCATGCAACTGGCCCCTGGTATTTTTAGAAGGTGACATCTATACCCAGTCCAGCAGGTATCTACATGTAACTATAAATGAAAGGGCCAATTACCCATAATTGTATAATTGTCCCACTAATGACTAAACAGCAGAACATGTTCAATGTAATTTATATCATTAAAAACGTAAATCTCTAGTTAATATGTCAATACATGGATCGCCTGAATTATCAAACATATGAGAACAAGGTCTGTGTATTCATTTCATGAACAATTAACTTTCTGCCATGATTTTAGTACATGGGGATATTTTCTGTATTTCTGTATTCAGATCACAAATCAGGTACAACCCTTGAATAAAAACTTGCTATAGTTTAGCTCCGATGCATAATGCGCACCCACAAACAAACATCATTCATTGCGAAAAAAGTGTGCATCATGTACTGTATAACAATTATTTCATATGGCCTGAATAGTAGCTGTTTTATAGATGGTGTAAGCATGGTTTGCTTGACCACGAGGGCATGGAGCACCAACATACCAGTACAGTGCAACAAATCATGCTAACTCTATTGGAAAAATAGTAACTACAAGGACAGTAAGAAATAATCATCTTCTCACAAATTTCAAACACATCACTTTCCTTTGTTTGAAAGTTATGCAGGGACTTCAATAAGAGCTAGCAACCAGCAAACTACTGCTGCTTCGAGTGACAGAAATCGCCGGATCAAATTTCCTCTAATCTCAAATTTACTACTCACATTCATGTACACATTGTATGGTGAACCAAATGACATGCCTCAAATTTCTTAATGACCTCCTCAAATTACTCTTATGGAAAATTCTGAATTATGCATCAGTTATTTAAAAATTACTGAAAACAGTATTGACTTATCAAAAGTTAATACCATAACTTGTTATACCGACATACTCAAAAGAAATTATTAAAAGTCAAAACACCCACACAAAGTCAACAATAACATACATACCCATCTAGGACTCTCTGTCTCAATCAAGGGTGATTTTCCTTTAGGATCAACTGGTGCTGCCCTCTGTGGAATACTGAAGTCCTGAATTGAAGTTGTGTACTCTAGGGGTACAGTTCCAGGTAAAGGCAACTGTGTCAAAGGATAGCTGAAAATAAAATGATGAAAATATGGTATTACCTTTTAGGGATCTGAAGCATGAAAATTAAGTTTAATTCTTTTTTAAATGATAATGTATTCTTATTAAAGAGCTACATACATACACATTTTGTTCCCTAGGTTCTAACTAATGTCAGTGGGTTTTTTTGTTTTGTTTTGTTTTTTTAATTTTTCAAAGGCACCTACATTGTGCCTATTCATTTGGGATTTTTTTTTTGGTCCGATCTGCATAATGCTAAAAGATCAATGTTTTGGAAAAATTCAGACAAATTTCGGGAAAACTCCATGATATCCTAATAACGGACCTGATTTGAACAATCAAAAACAAAAAAAAGAAAAGAAAAAAAAAAACCGCACTGAAACTGTTCTACAGAACATATGTCGCGCCTGCTTTCAATTTTTATTTATGGCATTACATGTATTTAAAAGTATGACTCCAACCAGAAAGACAGGCAGACGAATGTCTGACAAAGTGAACCCTATTCTGCTATAGTGAACTGGTATGTCACGCTGCACAATTACTGAGTAAGTCAAACAAGATACATGGTAAAATGGCTGGTAAAATGAACTTGAAGTTGTACTTATAAAAAGTATCAATGAATCAAATGATAGGCAGTGTACAATAATATTTCTAATTCTCCATTTTGTCCATGTACAGCACAGTCCAGGTGTTTGGAGAAATTGCACAAAACACAGTGGGAAAAACACCTAAAATCACAGTGGGAATCCAGGTGAAAATTTACCTGTGCTCATTCACACCTTTGTAAAATACACAGTGTATTGTGTACATGTAATTCTGGAATTTACATCTGGATGTGGTCCCATAGTGGTGGGTGGAAAAACTACAAAACACCTGGACGGTACTGTATTGGTAAATCTTTGAAACACATTGGTATCAAAGTTGACTGAAACTTTGATAAAAGTATACCGGTACAATGTAGGCAAATACTTCTGTAGTTGCTATTGAAAATCAAATAAATATGTACTTACAATGTAAGCAGTATGAAACAAATAACTCCTGTGAGGATGGAAAATGGATGGCTTGCACAAAACAGTCCATGTGTATAATAGATCTGTCTCACAAACTCTGGCATGGACCGCATCCTTTCTTATTTATTATCACCCAGTATCATCACAAACTTCTACACTGTGATTTATTCCTTAACATGCTGAATTCAAACTTTGTGATAAAAGGCTTTGGCTTGGAGCTGAAGTCATTTTCGGGAATGATTGGAAATATCTTTGTTTCACATACTGAATGTAAATTTTCTTCTCTGCATCCTGTGTATGAAAGAAACATTTTAAATCCAACAAATTTTACTGACCAAAAATGTTGCAAAAATCTAACAATTTTCTCTGATTGAGATTATTGCTTTTATTATTTCACGTTTTTTTGTTTTCTTTAAAGAATGTACATGTACTTCATGTGCATACAATACTTAAAAGAAGGACTGAATAATTCATTTTGATCTTGCACAGATAACGCTTACTTAATGAATATACAAGCCAAAATACATTACCCTATAGGGCCCCTTTCATGCCACCAAGTGAGAGAGTGCGTTGAACTTAATTAATAGTAAGGCAATTTGAAGTTCAAATAAATCATTACGTATTCTGATGGCTAAACACATGCTTTTGTCCACTAGTCTGAGATACTTTAGACCCCCTATCAAGTATAACTCATTAAACAAATCATCTTGTGTAAATGACCCTGAGATGTCAACACATTCAATCCTTTTTGTCCAGCGCATGCCAATTAGACAGTGACGATCCAGGATATTATATAGAAAACATGATAACAGTTGCACTGTTTACATCTAATCTATAAAGATATCGCAATTTCTTACAGATTGTCATCACTAGAGAAACTAACTATGGAAACAAAGACACATATTTCTGTTTTAAAATATGCAATAAAGTGGTGTTTGAATCAATGTGCCATTTTTACGGTTTTAGACATTTGGTTTGGTATTAAATCAGGATAGATTTCTGAAATTCCCACCTATACATGTATAATGAGGTCTTTAATTCATCCCTATTCACTGTTAGTTCTACAAGTAGTATTTAACGCCTAGCCGATGCACAATTAGTATGTTCAACTGTCCGCCGGTGGCATCGTGGGCATGTAATAGGGTCGAGTGGACAATTTATACTGCCGCCGACTGACTGCCCATCGGCGTCATTGCGTGGGCTGCCCGTCGGCGCTCGTGGATTTTCCAAATTCTACGCCAATTGTACTGTAAATACAGCCTTAATGTTCACTTCAGAATGTATACATGTACCTAAGCTATGTAAACTTTACCACGTGAGTCGAAAAACTAGAAATAACCTAGTCATTTTTCATATAAACTGGTAAGACTTTCTCGGTGGAACGTATGCTGCATACTGTAGAACCAAATGGGCTGTGATTGTGAACAGAATAGTAAATTATCCCGAATTTCTTCTGACTAAATTTAAATAGCAAATTCAACGTATCAGCTACTAAATTCTGATATAAATAGTGCCTACCATAATAAGCAAAAGCAAGTATAAATTATTATATAGGAATTATGTCAACAATGCGCATTAATTTTCTCAAGCAAAATCAGACATACTGCTCGTGAAGTTTACTTCCGGTGAACAAGATATTTTTGAAATGATGGTAATCCCAGACCCGAACACATATCGTACGAGAGTCTTCCGATCGATGACGCTATCGAGAGGCACATTTCGAAATGTTGAAATCACGACTCTTCTTTGCCTCTGTTGTTTATTTATTTATTTATTTATTTATTTATTATTCGTTTTTATTCATTTTTTATCTAACCTATTTATTAGTGTATTTATTTATTCATTTATATAGATATCATCATCATCGTCGTCGTCGTCGCCGCCACCGCACCACTACCACCACCAACGCCACCACCACCACCACCACCATGACCATCATCATCATCATCATCATCATCATCATCATCATCATCATCATCATCATCATTATCATCATCATCATCATCATCATCCTTGACTTAAGTTAATGAAGAGTCGAGAAAATCCAAAACTAAAACTATTGGCGCATTATAGATCTATTTAAAAAAAATTAATGAATTTAATGTCATTTGAAAATATGCAGTGTGTAATTTCATATAGTCTGAAGATTTTAGCCATTACTACGCCTACTGACCAGAGATCAACAGAGCTCGTCGTCCGTCCGTCCATCCGTAATTGTCGCTACTCGTCCGAGATTTGATTATGGGCTAGAATTATTACTGTATGATCTAGTGCATGTGTAATTTTGAACCTGAGTCAAGCCGTGGGGAGTGGGAAATAGACGTGGTCTTGAAATCTTGTTATGGCTTCTCTTCTAATATAGAACTGATAAACGGTAGTGGACAGGAGATGTATTTAAATTAGTTCAATTGCTTAGTGTTAATAATGTAAACGAATTACAGAAGTTGGGTAAATACTTGTATATATCATGTAAAAGAAGAAATGATAACATATAATTCCACTATAATATCTGTTCACTCCCATTCTATATTATGTTCTGTTCACCTTGTACATATTGTATATATTTTATATATTGTAATATCATGTAACCGATGTGTCATTTGACATAAGGAATAAAGAAATGAAAAAAATGCGGCGTTTCAACCCCTTTGATCGAAAACTTTTGCATAACAACGGTCATTTTTGAGGTTAGGGCTTCAATCCTAACCCCACCCTTTCCTGACTGAAAAGCATTCATGGTAGGTTGCAAATTAACCCTTTTTCAAATATTTCTATATTCGCCTGGTATGAATGCTTGGGTTAGAAATGTCTACTTTAAAGTAATGATGGTGGATTTTGCGATATAACTGAATCAGATTTATTAGAAAATCAGATATAGTGACCTTTAAATTCCCCAGTTTCGGCTGTGAAACAAAAGTTGCTTATAATGCATTAAATTAACCCAGTAATATATATGATCTTATACCTTGGCAGATTTAGAGGTGGGGGAAGGGGCGTTCACCACATATTTACAAGTAAAAATCCAGATATGCCACCAAAATGGCTGAATATTTTGGCTAAAACATATGTGCCCCCTTTTCGGAAATCCTGGATCCGTCACTGTTATTTATGAGCACCAAGTCCAGACAGCTGCTGTTGGACTATTAGTTGCCTAGGGTATTTGCAGCCGTCCTTTTTGTGCCGGTGTTATTTAGTAGTTTTCCCCCCGGAAAAATGGCTATATAGTAGTTTTTCCCCATGGCGGAAAAACTACTATATAGTAGTCTTTCCCCCATAGTAGTTTTCCTCCTTACGTAACGGTTTGGAAGTTATACACGTTCGTTCTGTATTAGTCAGATAACATTTGAAATACAAATGTACTATAGTAATAGCCTGTGGATCAAACCGATGGTGTTATGGTTAATGTGTTTCTAAATACTGTTAAGTGTTTTGTTTGTGCGTGTATGTGTGTGTATTTATTTTTTGTTTTATGTATTTATTTACAAGTCTTTCTACATATATATTTACCGTAGTATGCTATTTTCTTCTATTATTTCATTGTAAAAATTGTCGTTTACTTGCGTATAGATGTCAATCATGACCTCAGGCTGTGACTCAAGATTCGATCCCAGGCAACTTTTCGTAATACAACATAAGTTAAAATATGAATTTATCAATCAAAATGTTCCAATGACAAATTTAAGAATTGAACGTGCAAGAATTCCTTGAACATTCAATTCCTAAATAAATTAAGACTGATGCGTTTTATATATCACAATATCGCTCATCATGTACAGAGTACATGATGAACATGAAAATAACAGAAGGGAATTCCACCCAGGTGTCCACGATTTGCGATATACAAGGCTTGTCTAGCCGCAGATGCAGTAAATCATGATCACAAAAATGCGATTTTCTTGTCCCTTGCGCAAAGTATGAATGGTTTCATCTAAAAGTATCTATATGCTAAATTTCAAAGCTCTACACCCTTTTGTGTAGAAGATATAGTCAAGGTTAAAATTTTTGAAAAGTTGGTCACACTTCAAGGTCAAGGTCATTAGGTCAAAAGTCATGGTCCCAGATTAAAGATCTTATAACAAGTAATCTATATATGAAGTTCAAATCCCCTTCTCCTTTTGGTACAAAAGATACAGCCAATGTTTAAGTTTTTGAAAACGTAGAGCACCAAGGTCAAAGTCACTAGTTAAAAAAATCATGGTCCCAAATAAAAGGTCATCACAAGAAAACTATATGTGGAGTTTCAAAGCCTTGTACCTCTTGGTACAAACGATAAAGTCAAGGTTTTTGCCACAGGCTAAGAGTCACAGACACGCCAAAAACTAGATGTCCCCGAATTTCATTCCGGGGGCATAAAACGAACTTGTTTTTCTTTTTTCCTATTGTATATATAGAGATTTCTCGGATTAAATAAAAATACCTCGAAAGAAATTCTAGTATATAAATCTCTGTTCTAAATATATGCATTTGTATTTGGAAAAGAGATTAAAAGACATTTCTACTTAAGAAAATGAGATATCTATAAATTAATTGGATATATCTCCGTATAAAAAATTGAGATATCTCTATTTTAAGTAGAAATCTATTTATTTTTAACAAGGTAACAAGCTGGATTTACTTACATGTATGTGTGAAAAGAAAATCCGGAATTTCACATTGAGGGGAAAATCCACTATATAGTAGTTTTTCCCCGGGGGAAAATGGCTATAAGAGGGGGAGGGGTAAATGGCTATATAGCCAAATTTCCCCCTGGGAAAAAACTACTATATAGCCATTTTCCGGGGGGGGGGGGAAACTACTATATAGCCATTTTTCCGGGGGGGGGGGGACTACGATATAGCCATTTTTCCGGGGGGAAAATGGCTAGGGGGAAAACTACTAAATAACACCGGCTCAAATATATTTTTTGAATTCACTGTAATTAAAGTTTGTAAATAATTCTACAACGTCTTAATCCTGACTTGAACGTGAGAGCTATTTGTAACAAGATCTGACATATATAGTTAACTCGCGAGGCTAATTCAACTCAGAATAAGGTCGGTGACAATGTTACTGCGACCTTGACCTGGATGTGCATGAACTGTAAATGACAGTTTAATCGTGCTATCAATATTTTCTCCGTGGTTACTTGGGAATTCGCATCAATAGCTATAACACAACGTAAAGGAGTTGGATAAAACGTTGAAACAAAAGTTTCCGTTATTAATACGCAACACAGTCTTATATAAACATGTTTCATTGTGATTTATGAACGTTAAATATTTCAGGGAAGATCATAATGCTGAGGAGACGTATTTTCTTCACCACCATGTTCCGTAAACCATTCTTCCCGAAAAATGTTTTGCGGTAGGTTCTGAAATATATAATAAATTTTACCATTACTTTCAAAAGAAACGCCTTTTTTACAACAACAACAACAACGCCGACGACGACGACGACGAAGAAGAAGAAGAAGAAGAAGATCAAGACGATAATGATCATGTAAAATCATAAAGACATATATATATTAAAATACTAGAATAAATCAATGAATGAATATATAGGCACGTGATGTGAACGAAATTATTTAATATTACTGTAAACCAAAGTTTTGCAAGTGAAGCCTACCCAAACAAGAAAGAGACAAAATTACATTTCGATTTGTCTATAACTGGAACCTCATATTTGTTCGTAGTCTCGTATTTGTATGGCAATAGTTAAAAATTTCAAACTATAATCGAAAACTCAGAAATTATTCATATCGTTCTATCCGAGAAAAAGTTCATTTCAACGATATATATATATGTCACGTATATATGCAATGTATCAGGCAAATGCTGTCACCATATACGTGAAATAATCGTGGAGTGACGTAAAACAATATCCAATCAATCAGTCAATCAATATTTATACACTGCCATCATCATTTGGCGAATGTGTCTTCAATTAAGAAATTCACTGCACATGGCGTGGTTTCTTTATAAATGTAAATGAAAATTTCATTTAACACATAAATTCAGGTGTGCCATAATTTCTTCTGCATGTTATATGGTCTCTCCATATAAGAAATACTGATGAAATTATACATTGTGAGAATGTACACCTACCAGCATTATCAGCCTCAGTTGGTACCACCAGCAGATCAACTTCAACGAAAAAAGTTAATATCATTCTAAGCATATAAAAATGTAACAGTTAGTAATTTTATTGAGTACACTTACTTTCTATCTAATTTATATGTGTTTTTCTCTACAATTATTGATAGTCTTTTCTTTCATTTTTATTTTTTTGAAATTTTGAAAACGATCCAAGTTTTTTTTTCTCAAACAAAAATCGATCTTATCTGTGATTTCCATTTTGATTGTGTTCTTGTTTTACAATGAGAAAAACAATTAACAAAAATATCAGATATGCATGAGAAAAACAATTAACAAAAATATCAGATATGCATGAGAAAATACTAACTAAACTAGTATACTTATATCAATGTACCTTTTCACTATCATTGATCTTGTTCTTCAATGCATGCCAGACACTTATGTTTTACCGTAGAAATATGCGTCATTGAGAGTGACGTCACATTCGAAGCACTGGCGTCATAAAACTCCAACACCCACCCCCCCCCCCCCCCCCCCCCCCCAAAAAAAAAAAAAAAAAAAAAAATAGGACATCGCTAACGGTTGCATGATACGCCCGCATCATATTTTAAGCCACGTCCTTTCATATGACACCATGAAAAGTTTTGTTCACCTTTTAGATAAGGAGTAGAAGCTCGGAAAACCTTTCCGACCCTGCACATTTTCCCCCACCCCAGGGGCTTGACCGCAACTTTGAAACCCACATGCACAACTACAAGCCACATCTTTTCATATGACACCATAAAAACTTTTGTTCTCCTTTTAGTTAAGATGGAGAAGCCCGGACAAACTTTTCTGACCCCGCCCATTTTCCCCCACCCCAGGGGCTTGACCCCAACTTTGAAACCCACATGCACAACTACAAGCCATATCCTTTCATATGACATCATCAAAAGTTTTGTTTCCCCTTAAGTTAAGGAGAAGAAGCCCGGACGGATGGACGGACAGACGACAGCGGTACAGCATAATACGTCCTTTTTTAAAACGCCCCCCTCCCGGAAAACATAGTTTGTATGGTACTGGGCCTTTTGCATTTATTTAAGAAATAATGACGTCCTAATCGTTATCTAATGTCCAGTAACAGCCCCGAGTCATGACATGCTCTGACGTGAACTAGTTAAGTACTTACCGTAAATATTAATATCTTATGTTAACAACAATAAATTTAGATCATGCAGACAACAGGGGTGCATGTGATGTAAAAATCAAGAATTTGATTTTCAGAAAACCTAAATGGCATGACCTAAATTGGTTTTCTGGAAATCTACATATTGATTTTATTGACACGGTCAAAATACCGATGGGCGGGGCTTTTAAACGTCGTGACTGCTAGTAACGCGTGGTGATTCTAACCGTGAATATATCGGAGAATAATGCACAGTGGAACTCTATGGGACATATAGGGGAAAATTCTCAAGTCATGTTAGAATTATACATATGTACATTTCGACGGGTACTAATAGTTTAAAATCTTACTTGGGCCGATTTGTATTGCCCCGGATTGAGATTGAATCTGTGAAGAGGATGAGAAATGTTGGTTTCTCTGAGCGTATTCACGATGAAGGCTTCCATATTCTGGTCCTGATTTGTAATGTCGCCATGGCCCCCATTCTGGTTCTGGCACAGAGAATCTGTAAGATCCGTAGTGCCCTCCATACATTGGTTCTGGTAATGAGTATCTATATGATGCATAGTTTTCTCCATGCCAAAATGGTCTCGGTGATGAATGGCCGTATGATTCATAGTGTCCTTGATATAAAACGGGTTCCGATGCTGAATAACCGTATGATCTATAATGTCCACCATAAAACACTGGTTCAGCTGATGAATGACCGTATGATCCGTAGTGTCCTCCATACAGAACTGGTTCTGGTGCGACCCATTTATATCCATACGATAACCTGTGCTGCGCTCCGTACTCTCGCTCAGCTACGGGGTATCTGTATGTTCCACCAAAATATTTTCCTAAGACAATAAGAACACTACAGTAATTGTACTATGTACGATATCAAGAAATGAAGAAGTTATCATCACTGGACGATATGTATCCGAGGACATCGATGAATTTAAATTATTGATTTTCATCTAGTCTGATTACATTTCCAGGCCATTAGGAAAATTTAATTAACATACCGACATTTGCATTGGTCAGTTTAGAAAAGTTATTTTTTATATTGGTTAGCATATCTATATTTGACCATCAGAATTAAATGGAATTACGGTAAGAATTCTTTTCTAGAAGCATATATAAAATACGTCTTTATTTTCATAACTAAGTGCTGGGAACATTGTCATAAATATCTGGTGTATGCTTAAGCAAACTACATTCTGTATAAATATTTGATCAAGACCGTTAAGCATTCACAATTACTATAGCATGACGCGTACAGCCGTAGAAAAGAAATTGGAAAATATATTGGCAATGTTGCCATAACCTAAACTTATCTTGTTTTTCACGGTCTTCCCGTACTAAATTCTAAATTCTAGAGTTTGAGAGTAATAAAGTATTATTTCAAAACTATCATTCGCTTCATATGTATACATGTATAATGAAGGTAAAAATAATCAGGGCGATATAATTCGTCCCTATATAATCCCTGTGTGGCGTAAAATAACAAAGCTGGGCAAACGAGTGGCATGCCTTGGTCTGCTTGCACTAAAATTATTGTCTAAAATCACACAATGGTGACAGGTATCATAAGAGAGAGTCGTAAAAGATACACGAATACTAGAATAAATAATTGAGCACCTAAAATATCACCTTGCGTTTACTTTTCCCTTCAGTATTATTCTTAAGTCTGATGAGCATTAAATTTGAAGTAAACAACGAAGTACCAAAGGGTTAACCATATTTCGAAGTCTATGAAATAAAAGAACAATATCGTGTAAAGTGTTATATTCAGACAAAATGCGAACCCCAGTTAAATCGAGGTGAGGCCAGGTGCATGGGAGGAGTAAGCGTCCCCTGGTTGCATTAAACACCAATCGCCAAAGTCCTGCAACAACTTTCAAGTCGAGGAAGTAAATACATAAATATACATATATATGAGTCAATGTTAGAGACAAGAACATTAAGACAAATTATCCTATTCACGGTGTGGAATGCTGTTGAATTGTAAAAATATATCTATAATATAGCTTGTATTTCATATGTCGTGTTTTCAAATGCATTATCATTCAAATTAAATACTGTTAAGAAATGTGTTATGTCTATTATTCTTAATGTTACATTAACCACATTAATGAATTGTTTGTCAAAGACCGTCTTAGGTCGGTTTTCACCGGTAATGTAAAAGTTTTCTACGACTGCTTTGATGAATATGTTCTTATGCTTTACCTGTTCTTTTCCGCGTGGTGTGTGTTGCCATGTAAAGATGATGGATAAATCCAAACCACAAGTCCAAAAATCATGAAACCATAGGACATACAAAATCAGTGAAAATGAAGAACAAATGGAAAATAACAAAATATGTCTACTTGAAGAGCATATGTGAACCCCTGTGATGGAGTGAGATCAGGTGCCCGGGAGAGTGAGCATCTCCTGCTTGCTAGCAACACCCGTCACATCTACCCCGTAGAAAGAGTCAAATCGTGTGAATTCCATATGTATCTATATATGGAGAAGTCGAAGTAGGTAACCTTCTAGTATAGAAGGTGTCAAATCTGTGTAAAGTGATCGGAATCGGTCTCAGTCCAGAATATCATTTAAAAGTCTGGATAACGAGATATCATATGGAGTAATAAGAGTCTCGTAACGACCGTAGAACTTCCTCAGTGACGATGCTAGTCTAGCACATATATAACCCTGGTTGAGCAGCTTAACTGAAAGTCGCCTAGCCCTCAGAACAAAGTCATTGTAATTTGAACATGCTCTGGAATAACGTATTAACTGAGATATGAATACGCCGTATGCGGGCGATGATGGAATGTTGCTACTTATGAAAGGAAAGTTTGTGATAGCGAAATTGAAATCGTCACGTTTGTCATAGAGTGAGGTGTTCAATTGACCATTAATGTCGAAGGACAACATAATATCTAAATACGAGGTAGAATTACTAGTTTCTGTGGTTTCTTTGACTTCCAGTTCACTTGGATAGATGATGCTAAGGTAATCCGCGAATGAAGGATTATTAATTGAAAGCAAGTCATCTATATATCTGTAAGTAAAATTGAAGCCAAGAGCCAATTGTTTTTTTCCTTGCGAAAGCAAAGACTGAATGAACTCAGCTTCGTATGAATAAAGGAATATGTCAGCCAGAAGCGGAGCACAGTTAGTGCCCATTGGAATGCCGACAATTTGTTGAAAAACCTTACCTCCAAACACCACAAAAATGTTATCGATAAGAAAGTTCAACATCTGAATGACAGCTGTTTCAGTGTATTTATTTTTAGAATCAGAATTTTCCCTAACAAAGTAAGTTTTATCGTGGCCTATTACTATATATTTGAATTTGCGGCTTCCGTTTTTACTAGTAAATGCATTTTGAATAATTTCCGCTAATCTGTCTTTTAATTTCTGATGAGGGATCGTTGTGTACAGAGTCGAAAAGTCAAAAGACTTGATTGAGTGAATTTTAGTAAAACTTTTTGATTTTAGATGTTCTAACAACTCTTTTGAATTTTTAAGGATCCACATTTGATTAATTCCACTTCTGGAATATACTGTTTCGCAATATCTATGAAGGCCAGATTTAATTTCGGATAATATTTTTGTGAGTAGCATCGATACAGATTTTGTGGAACACTTCGAGGAACCAGCGATAAAGCGTTGCTTGTACGGAGTTTTGTGCATTTTTGGAATACAGTACAAATATGGAAGTTCTAAATTCAATTTATTTGAGTCAATACCAAACGTATTGAGGACAGATTTATGATTCTCGAGTACTTCCGAAACCGAAAAGTTCGTGAGAGTATAAGTAGGATTTCCTGGAGCTGAATTTAATCCTAATTCTTTCACTAGGCTGTCAAAGTAATATTTCTTACAAGTAAATGTATAATTATTAGATGCTTTATCTGCTGGTGTAATGATATAATGTTCTTGGAGGAAGGTAAGTTCTCTGACAACATCAGGATCTTTAAAAATAGATTCGAATCTGGTGTTTACAGAACCTTGTAATTTTCTAATTTTTGATCGCAGCAGTACTGCAATAGATTTTATCCATTCCGAAAGAGTGTCGACTTGTACTTCCTCTCTTTTTGCCCATCGTGTGGCATATTCCTCGCAGCAGTTCATAATATTCTCAAAATTTTGGCTCCATGTGAATGATCTGGGTTCTCTGTATTTTGGACCTTTAAGTAAAAGTTCTCTTAATTTAGTGTTTTTAACTATATCGAGATCACCAGTAATGACATGGCCACAAGGAGAATATACGAAATTAGATGAGGAACATGCACACGGTTGAGAATGGCATGCAGAGTTGCTAAGATCAAGACACTGTAGAAACCCTTTGTAATTATAAATTTTGGATGCAACTGATGGCGTGTAGCTATAGGAAATACATGGCGGATCTTTGTTTTTGAAATATGGAGGTATTTTCTCTAAAACAGACTTATGATTTAAAATTTGGCCGAAATTTAAATAATCAATGCCTTTATTTGCAAATTTAATTTTGATGAAAGGGCGATTAGATTTTTCCATAGAAATATCGGACTTGACGGGACGAAAAAGTCTAGCGGTCGATATGTCCATAATAATGCTATCTAGTCTATACTCTGCAGAGCTTATATCAGTAAATATACGGTGTCTGGACGATACGTACAACTCGTGTAATTTTCTGAGTGAAATAGAATAAAGTTTTGTACGAATGTGATGAAGGCCCAAAGGTTTATTTATAAATGGCAAAAGAGCATCAAAGGAAATATTATGTATTTCAGGTTTGTTGTATTTGCGTGTACCATGACTTCGATGCCTCCTCTGGCTTTTGTTGAATAAACCGAGTACGTTAACTGATTGACACGCAGGACTAGTGAGATTACCAATACTACTAATATTGTCATTGCATCCATAGGGCGAAGCAGTGCCGAGACGTCTTATCCAGTATTCTTCTCTTTTTCGACGAAAAGGAGTGCTCAAATTGGCATTGTTTGTGGGGTGATATATTTTTTCTATAATTCTAATTTTCATTGAGAGAATAGAGTGGTCAGGCTGGTTGAAGTGGCGATAGAGTAATTGGTTTCCACCACAATTTATTTTGGACCTGTGACCTGATACTCTTGTACGGAGTTGTCCCTTTGTCTCTCCAACATATATTAACCCACAGAGTGAACACTCAATACCGTACACAATATTTGAACTCTTACAATTCAAATGGTCAAAACTATGCGTATGAAAGGTATGTTTGGTTAAATTACTCGTAAAAGAATTGTCTGTAATTAAGATGTTGCAAGTTTTGCAATTTTTGGTCCCGCACTTAGATATTTCACAATCATAAGGGGAGAATTGGTAATCTTTAATTACGTCAACTAGTTTAACCTTACAGGGCTTGATGTTTATGAAGCTATCCGCATGTTGATACCAGAGTTCATTATTAGTGCTTACCACAAATGTTTGATTTCTAATGTCATTTAAGATAATATTGGGGACACCTAAGTTAACTGTTATGCACGTGTCCTTGCACATTACAGTTTGAGGCCTTTTTATAGTGGGCGACGCCTCAGCCACTATGGTTTTCTTATTAACATTATCCATATATATATAAAGGACTGCCCGACAAGTGTCCTCGGGGACAAATTGTCCACCAGCAGTGACACATGGACAGTTGTTGAAATGTAAAGATGATGGATAAATCCAAACCACAAGTCCAAAAATCATGAAACCATAGGACATACAAAATCAGTGAAAATGAAGAACAAATGGAAAATAACAAAATATGTCTACTTGAAGAGCATATGTGAACCCCTGTGATGGAGTGAGATCAGGTGCCCGGGAGAGTGAGCATCTCCTGCTTGCTAGCAACACCCGTCACATCTACCCCGTAGAAAGAGTCAAATCGTGTGAATTCCATATGTATCTATATATGGAGAAGTCGAAGTAGGTAACCTTCTAGTATAGAAGGTGTCAAATCTGTGTAAAGTGATCGGAATCGGTCTCAGTCCAGAATATCATTTAAAAGTCTGGATAACGAGATATCATATGGAGTAATAAGAGTCTCGTAACGACCGTAGAACTTCCTCAGTGACGATGCTAGTCTAGCACATATATAACCCTGGTTGAGCAGCTTAACTGAAAGTCGCCTAGCCCTCAGAACAAAGTCATTGTAATTTGAACATGCTCTGGAATAACGTATTAACTGAGATATGAATACGCCGTATGCGGGCGATGATGGAATGTTGCTACTTATGAAAGGAAAGTTTGTGATAGCGAAATTGAAATCGTCACGTTTGTCATAGAGTGAGGTGTTCAATTGACCATTAATGTCGAAGGACAACATAATATCTAAATACGAGGTAGAATTACTAGTTTCTGTGGTTTCTTTGACTTCCAGTTCACTTGGATAGATGATGCTAAGGTAATCCGCGAATGAAGGATTATTAATTGAAAGCAAGTCATCTATATATCTGTAAGTAAAATTGAAGCCAAGAGCCAATTGTTTTTTTCCTTGCGAAAGCAAAGACTGAATGAACTCAGCTTCGTATGAATAAAGGAATATGTCAGCCATGTTATGGCGTCAGATCTTTTGTCTCCATGTTATTCGGATTGTCAAAGTAACATCATATACAATAGTATTTTACTTACATTTTTAAATCAAATTTTATTTCATTGAATGAGGAGGGGATGAAGTGAACAATTGACCTGATACAAAGGATAGCATATGTAATAAATTAAACTTACCCGCACCTACATTCCCTATAAAACAGAATAAAATATCTACTTGTTATAATTGTCACCTTTATGTATTATCAGAGAATGAATTTGATTACATTTAAAAGGGCACTATCCACCACAGTCTGAATTTAAAGCTTTTGAAAAGAAAATCATTCATTTGCTATTTTTGTAGGCATCCCAAAGATATAAACTTTTCGTTAATGCAAGAATTTAAATCTTTACCTCTGCAAAGATTATTATGCATTATTTATAAAATAAAATGATTTTTTGTGAGATGCACATAAACTGTCCATATTTGCCGATAGCGCCGACTTCGTGCATGCGCAATAATATATTCCGAAGCGAGACGTAAACAAAAGTACTAACGAAATGGAGAAAATGAAAAGGAAATGAGGAAGAAATAGTATGTTTAGCGATTAGGAAATAAAAAGTAGAAACACCAGATGTGAACAAAGACATCTTAGTTGTCTTAATGCGGTCACATGATTGATGCCATTATTGCTCATGAATATCCATTATCTAGGCGTGAACTTGCAGAGAAAAACACAACATTTCCGACACTGGTATCTCTTTAATCGTACAATATTTTCAAAAGATTTTTGTAAATCTTCGAAGTAGTGTCTAATATCTACATATGTGAACATAAAAGCTTATAGTAAGTTTCAAAACTTATAAATCCACTGAAGGATAGTGTTTCATTAATATCATTGTTTAATATTACAACCTATTTTCAAATGTCTTATATGCCTCCTGCTTCCATGTCGCGATATAACTGAAATATTGTTGAAAGCGACGTAAAACACCAATCAACCAACCAACCAACCAAATGTCTTATATGAAGATATATAAATTCGGAGGAGTAAAGTTTGAATGATACAATCAATATACCATCAGAATGATACGAACTAATGTACTTACATTTTCCTCCCCTGTATTTGGCTTCTACAAAGCAGAAAAGAGCAACAATAGCTAGCAGTGCTTTGCAGATCATTTTGAGTTCAATTATTGTTATGAGGATTTGTACTGAGGTATCCTTATATAATGTTTGTAGAATAATTCATGGAAAATAAGTAATCAATCATTTATATTTCAATGACCTTAGAGTATAAAATAAATGGGGTTGAATGATCGTCTTTATTTTTGTCGTGACTTGCAGCAAGATACATTTACATTTTAAAACATTATTAGGCCAAGATAAAAAAAAAGAAAGAAGAAGAAGAAGAAGAGAGAGAGAGAGAGAGAGAGAGAGAGAGTCAACCAACCAACCAAACAAACCCAGCGAACAAACACCCCAAATAGTCCAAAAAACCTTTTCAATGTGTTATTTGAAATATTCCTAACGAATATCATCATGCATGATAGAAATACTGGGGTGTGGTTTTATATAGTTCCATCGCAGCATCCACGGAAAAACTGGGCCATAGGCCAGTGGTATCACACAAAATTTCAAATCTGACGTTCGATACCGCTTGTCGGTTCAGATTCTTTAAGCTGGTTACACATCCTCTGTTTCCCTATGTGTTCTGATGGGGCAAGTATACGTAAGCACATCAAAGATGCTTCACCGCTTCGGATGGATCCGTTGCATACGTACATGTAGAAATATGAATCAATGAAGTTGCCCTACATTCTAAAACCGACAATATAATACTTGGTATTCAGAAGAGACTTACTTGTCAGAATAAAAGCAGACAAAGTTTTCCTTCAGAAACACTCTTTACACATAGTGCAATGTATTTTTTTCCTACAAAAGTGAACTTTGATAAAATGTTCATTAACATGTTGAGTTACTGAAACTGATTCTGCATACTATTGTTTCGATAGGGAAATGGGGAACAGTCGGGATATACAAATAAAACAATGTGAAACAGTCGGGATAAAACTCTTTAAATTAATAAAAAAGAGAAGACAGACGACATTTGACCGGGCTGTATGACACAAATCACCAGGGACAGTCAAATAAAACATGATAATAAAATTACCACAGAAAACGACACTACAAAATTATTCGATTGTACTGCAGTTACGATACCGACTAAGGACTGTCAGTTACAGGAAAAATCCGCATAGTTCCTTATAGTCATAGCTGGTATTAATAAAGAGATATATACTTATTATTAATTTGGTGTACCATATGCCCCTTTCGACTGCTTATGTCTCTTTAGTGATGCTGGATGCCTAAACTGCGGAAATCCAAAGTATGAATGTTTGAGGAGCAAACCAGTTAGTAAACCTTAACTGACATAAACATTACGTCCTGAAACATGGGGAAAAGTAAGGAAAATAAATACATATATGAATACAAACTAATTTTCTTTTATTTTTCTAATTAGATATTTCGTGTACCTTCACTTCAACCATTCGTCATGAGTTTGCCTTAAATGCCAATAAAGTATAACAAATTAAACGATGATAAATACATGGTGATGTATGGTTTATGACTTTTTTTATTGATGTATTTTTTGAAGGAGACATGAGAATGATATACATAAGAATGGATTTGTCATTTTATATTTTGAATAATATTTTACTACAAGGACAGTTTGATCCTTCTGGTACCAATGGGGAATTTTCACAAACGCTTAGATGATCCAGATTCGTGATTTGTTATGAGGTATACTCCTCGGGATTTATCTTCAATTTCTAAGTAAAATCTTATTTTTTAATCCTTTGTTTTACCATGATTATTATCTTAATTGAGAAAATAATGAAATATATATAATGTATGTATACTTATTCATTGAATTCAAATGTGGATTTCAAAATATTTATAACAGGATTTGTAAAAAATTACTGAAAAATTGCATTATGGCCTAGGATAAAACCAAAGTCATACCCCCTCATGCATTCGGAATCTCTCCTGCCTTTACTCATAAAAGAATGCTGCAATATGTAAAACTCAAAACGGATACGTACAGTGAAATAGCCCCATTAAGTTCCCATTAATGATATATTCAAACTGTAATCAACCCTTAATTGTAATCACCAATTTTTCTGATATTGTGTGTATTTCTATACAGTACAGTCGACATTAACCTTATGCGTGCAGTCTTAAATACCTATTTTGATCTGTAGGCATTGGACAAACGCGACGATAATGGTTAACAAAGCAGGACAGACTTATTTCTATCAGGCCATTCAGGCCATTTATCTGACTTTTGTTATAGTTAATACATTTCGTTGGTTACAGTTTGGCGCCACACTTTATTTTTATCTCTATGTAAGACGTCAACTTTGAAGCCACTACGTATATTGAATATATTAATATATATTAATGTTGAAATCACCATTCTAAAGTCATTACGTACATTAATGCTCATCTAAAGATGTGCTATCTGAAGCCTCTATATTCATCAAAATCAATTGAATTTAGCGCTTGAAACATGTGTGATTATACTCGTTTTCTTGTGTTGTATTTCTACGACAATTGCTACATCAAGTGCTTTAAATTCACCTCAAGCATTAATATCTATGTGCAATCTGTAAGTTTTGACATATACAGGTACGATTAGTCCACCAGGAGACGTGTACTCGTTTCGCGGGTTGATCGAACCGATGTTTTACAAAGGTCCATGCTATCATTTCTGTAGTTATATCTGTTGCGTCCATTACTGGGGAAACCGTGTGGTCCAGTGGATGAGGTGCTCGGCGTATGATTGAAAGGTTCCGGGTTCGATTCCCGCCGTGTACTCATTCCTTTCTAATGAGACAGTAAAAACCGAGATCCCGTGTCACGGTAGGTGTGGCACGTAAAAGATCCCTCACTGCTTCGGATGGGTCCATTGCAAAGGTAAAATTTCTATGCGATGCATCAGACAGATGCCCTTACGATATACGTGAAATACCCAAGGAGTGACGTAAAACAATAATTTATCAATCAACAATTACTGGGGAGTTGCCGCTACCATATCATATACTGAGGGAAATATTTATATGAAGGAAACATTATATCATGCAATAGTATCCACTTATGGCGATAGGGATATTGATGTCAAATGAATACAGTTATTTTTCTTGATTTCTAGAAATGTCGGGAAGAATCGAAGTCATAATAAACAAAAAGTTTGGTCCATATCAGGCGACTTACATTTCTATAATGACATACACGATCAAAATGATATATTATTTAAAGCGTATTTAATGTAGAGTGTGGAAGTACGCCCGCAAGCCGTTTTCACTTCAGTTGGCCTTTCAGTGTTGGTACTGCATACTGCATATTGCATAAAACTGTATATTTATATTTTGTTTTTATGTTCTTATTCTTGTTTGCTTTGCATGTCCATGCAGTGTCATCTTTCTAAGTAGATTTTGTTATTCCATGTTTATGTACCAACCGCATGAGAAATACTTATAGCCTATGATAAAGGTGAAAAATGTACTGGAAAACTTTTCCCAAAAAGGAAACATTAAAAAAAGAAAAGAAACAATTATAAGGAATGATAACTTGCACGCATTTCCGTTGATATCCCCGTCGTTTATATTTACAAATGGATTCATGTTTTTGGGATTCCTAACTATGTAATCTTCGTGTAAAATACGAAAGTAACTGGCTTCACATGACACTGTGGTACTAACAACTGTGTTCTACAATGGACATTCACAGATCTCTGAATTCAGAGGTAAGACCAGGTGCCCAAGAGGAGTGAACATCTCCTATTTTGCTAGCCTCACTTGCCGGTAATGTCCTTAAATACAGACGAAACAAATATAATTCAGCACTGTATATGTAAATAAATGTGAACAGTGCCACAGTCACACAACAGGAAAGGGAAAGGGGTATAATAATACTTAAGTCAAACTGTCCGCGGGGAACATTTTACGAGCTTCACACTGCAAAGGGAATAAGTGTGACATTAATATAAAATACGAAAGTAACTGGTGTCACATGATTATGGCACTAACAACAATGTACATAGTGTACATTCAAGGACACCTGAAATTAAAGCAGATTTGTTTCTACATGTATATTGTTATGAAAAGGAATTCATGTATTCTATTAAAATCTAAACGTTTAGACCTTATTGCTATGTTCATTGATTTCTTGACATCTTAGTTATTAATAAATTGAAAGATATATAACTGCCATATACTTAACAGAAATTCAATTAAACGAAGCCAAGTTTTATGATATAGAAACACCTGAACATTAAAGTAATAAACAAGATCAATTGGTCGTCCTAAGTCGGTATCGCAGCTGCACTTCAATCGAAAGGTTTTGTGATGTTCTTATGTGTTTTTTTTTCAGATTATTAAATTACCGGGGTATTAAACGTAATTCAAATGCTTTTATCGTTACTTTAGGCATCTTGACGACATCTTAGTTATTGATAGATTGAAAGATATATAACTGACATACTCACCAGAACTTCACTTAAACAAAGCCAAGTTTTATGATATAGAAACACTTGAACATTAAAGTAATAAACAGTATCAATTGGCCGTCCTAAGTCGATATCGCAACTGAACTTTAATATAAAGTTTTTGTGATGTTCTTATGTGTGTGTGGTTTTTTTTCAGATTATTAAATTACCGGGGTATCAAACGTGAGTCAAATGCTTTTATCGTTTCTTTAGCGCTTTACTTAATTCATCAATACACCAATTGTTTCTATATTCCGTGAGCTTCCTATGTCGCTATCATCATCTCTGGAAGGAAAAAGACACATGACTTATTTCAACAGGAACACAAAAATATAACCTATATTCAATTGTATTCGATTGTAATTCGGTGGTGGTACCGATGTAGAAGGGTAATTTCAAACGCAATTTTCCCTCAATTGGCGTGATTAACAAGTTTACAGGACCACCTTCTCTTTCAAAATGTAGGACAATTTAAAAATCTTCTGAAATAGTAAAATATTATTATTTTTTCACACATAGTTTGAATTGTATAATATAAGGTAACGGTAACAACTAAAGTGTATCTGAAATCCACTTCATTGTATTCGGGATTGATTACATCTAAGTATACCGAAAATAAAACACAATGTTACCTTTAGCATCGTTGATGGGGGATAATTGCCTCTTCACTAAAAAGGTTCTAGCTGATGTAAAGATATTGTTTTGGGTTTTCCAAACACATAATTAAAGGTGAAAGATATTCAAAGTTTAAATACTATGAAGATGAATTAAAAACATGTTGGGCTATTTGATTGACAATATATATAATTGTTGTACTCGGTGACCCAGTATTTCAACAGATCATCGATATTCATAAAGGCACACCATTTATGCACCCTAACTAGCCGATTTGTTCCTTTATTTTTACGAAGCAGAATTTATACAATATCTCTGTCAGCATAAAACAACTGGCAAAAAATTTAATTTTACATTCTGATATTGTCTAATAGTAAAAACTTTGATACATATGTACACGCAATATATCCTATTAAATTAAACCGAAAATAAAGTTATTATTGCTTCCAAATTCTGCACTTCGTAATTTGATCTTCTATTGAATATTGATTATTTCATTTCATGACAATTTTAATTTTCCTATTTATATCATTTCCATATATGTGAAGTAATTTCCTTTATCACCTGCGTATGGTTTCCCTACGTCTCGACTGATCCGATATTTTAGAGCTTCTTCAGACTTTGGTTCTCTCATTCATAAAGGTAGACAACTAAATGAAATGCTGATCACAAGAATACGAAAAACCACGTCTGAAATGTACATTCCGCAAATATTATGGTCACTATATTGATTTTCTTTGAGCTTATCAGGAAGAAAGAAAAGTTACTGACAGAAGTATCTTACCCCTTTATTTATTGTTTATGCAGTGTATATATCAATATACGGCGAAAACAGCTGAATGGTACATTGCACGGGATTTTTGCCTAGGAAAACGGACTAAACCGAGTAATAACGTGCCTACGTCTATAGACATTGGTTTTTATTGTGTTATCTGAAAGTTGGGTCGTATGGAATGACCAAAAATGGTACTGTCTGTAAGTTAGGGTTCACCAGATGCTGTATCGACCTGATTTTATACTCTCTGTCCATGTTTGTCTATTAGTTTTTTTTGTCTGTTTCTCTCTCTCTCTTCTATAGCAACTCTACAGTCAATTTCTCTTTTGTCAATATAAGGAGGAATTCACTATACTGCGTATTTTCTTGCCACAATGGAAACCCTAAATGTCCTTTAATCCATTTTTTAAAAATCCTGTTCTCAAGTCAATGTTTTTTCAAGCAAAGCTATTATTTTATCTACTAAAATCTCATTTATAAATGTCTTTCATTATTGGTAATATAGTTGGATAAAAATTCCCTTTGTCAGCCATGTTTATAGTCAAGAGGAACAGTTTTCGTCACATTCACACTAATTTCATTTAATGATTGATTGATTAAATGAATGAATGATTGACTGATTAATGTTTTACATCACCCCAAGATAATTTCACGTATATGGTGATGCATTGCATAGAAAATTTTACCTTTGCTACGGACCCACCCAAAGTAGTGAGAGATCTTTTACGTGCCAAGCCCACCGTGACACTGGACCTCGGTTTTCATAATACTAACATCAATTACTTTTGGTTAATTAAAAATTCTCATGAAGTTATAGACAAAATTCTTTCACTAAATTTCAAAGCGACTCAAATTTCTACATTTGATTTTTCTACACTTTATACATCTCTGCCTCATGATTTGATTAAAGGCAAGTTGCTGTCTCTTAAACAATGGTGTTTTCATAGAGAATCTAAAACTTACATATGTACTTCCAATAACTCCAAATTCTTTTCCAACAAACAATATATTTCATATAAATACTGGACTTGCAAGGAATTATGTAAAGCACTAGATTTTCTAATGAATAATATTTTTGTGCAATTTGATGGCAAGATATATTAACAAATAGTTGGGATTCATATGGGTACTAACTGCGCGCCTCTGACAGCAGATTTATTTTATTATTGTTATAAGAGGGATTTTATGGTTTCTATTCAAAAATTAAAACGTTTCGACCTTATTGACAAATTTAATAATACTTGCAGATATCTGGATGACATTTTGGTTATCGACAACCCTGAATTCGAACAATTTATATCAGAAATATATCCACCAGAGCTCAAATTGAATAAAGCTAATACTTGAGATAAATCTACACCTTTCTTAGATTTGAACATTAAAAGTATCAACCACCTAATATATACTAATATTTATGATAAACGTGAGGATTTTGGATTTCCTCTTGTAAATTTTCTTTACTTGGATGGCGATGTCCCTCGACTCCCATGATATGGTATCTATACATCTCAATTAGTTCGATTTGTCAGAGGCTGCACCGATGTTTTGGATTTTCATAAACGAAATTTACAAATTACTACTTAAATTTTAACTCAGGGTTACAGATATCACAAGCTTAGAAAAACATTTGACAAATTCTTTAGATCTTATGCAGAACTTCTATATAAATTTGGAAATATTTCTTTTCAACACTATGTATCCAATGGAATTTCCCATCCTAATTTTTACGGTGATCTCGTATATAAATTAAGGAAAGTAAAAGGCTCCGATAACGTTATTTTATCATGTAATAAAATAGTCAAACGTCTTCTAAATAGACAATATGACATTGAGATCATCAAATATATTATAGGTCTTGTATTTGGCCCCTCTACAGCCTTATGCAGACTTTTACTTGAACGTTGCACGCTGACTAACAGGACGGTGGGGACTATATGACGGGCCTTGTCCAAACCTCTTTCAGAGGAGACATGGTCCTGAACCTCGTCCCCTCTGACTGTTAGTCGGGACTCCTACAGATCTAGGGTCTTAGCTCGCTTTCAGACTGGCAGAACACGGTTTATCAAGTTGATGTTTCATATATTTTTATATCATTATGTGTATTACAATACTTAATGTGTTTATATTTTTATGACCTCTCAATATACGATACCTGTTGACCCTTGTACATGGAGGATTATTTATAAATTTTTAAATGTACGTCCTTTGATTGTTCAGCTGTTACGGTGAGTGGGAAGGTGGGCCCGTAAATCGGTTAACCACACCATTTTTTTGGCTTTTGTCAAATTAAATGACCGTCCTAAGTCGGTATCGTAATTACACTACAATCAATTATTTTTGTAATGTGTTATATGTGTGTTATATATATTATTGATATTCATGTATTGTGACTTCTGCCACATAACTGAGCCAGGAACTCCTCTTTTTTCTTTCTCATTCGAAAGAGAAAACACCGGTTGCCCTCGGCGGGAGTCGAAACCGGACGTGTCGGTCACAAGCCTAGCACTTATCTACTGGGCCACACCGGCTTTAATGATTAAATGAAAGCTGTTGATATTTACACTACTTTAATGATAGATAATCTGTTTTACTGTGTTAAAAATCTCAAAAAGTGAAGAATCATTGCGAAAACACCGACAGTAATCCTTTTTGGAGACAATTCTTTCTTAGACTCGTTACTTTATGGACCAATGTTATTTACTTGACCGATAGCTCGTGGAAAGGGAATGAACTCCAATCGAATTTCATGTTAATGAAACCTGTTTGTAGATTTATATTTGATACATAGAACGGATAACAAAAATAAATGCCATTAACAACAATAAAGTCCGATTTCAAGATTTTATTTCGTTATCATTCCATTCACTACTAAATCTTCACTTTTTATCAGCCAGTTTCACCAACTACGGAAGATTCTTCCAGAAGCCTCTTCTAAAATGAAAATATAGACTAGTTAATTGAATATGGTCATTTTAATCATTACATTTTATATGTATATATCTTAGAATCCGTTGTGCTTTGTCGTTTTGTCTTTATATAACTTCACCTTTGACGGACTATAAAATGTTACAAAACACAAAATACAAAATTGTAAATATTGCCGAATACTCAACGTTACAATTTTTTTTTATTTCAATTTTTAAGTAAGTAGGCCATTATTCTTACATTTGACATACTGATGTATATATGTATATATATATATGATTAATTTTGCTATATATATGTATATATATATGATTAATTTTGCTATATATATATGTTTATATATATATGATTAATTTTGCTGAAGTATCAAACGTTTATCCGAAAATGGTGATAAATATGTGATAGGTAATAATGATGAGAAAAAATTATAAAATAAATAGAATAAGAATAAACAAATAAATAAATACATTAAAAATTGACAGCACAAGTTCGCATGCATGCATCTGTTCAGTTTAGATTCATTTGCAAATATAAACGTTTAGTAAAATAAATATTTACTAAGGAATTGGGGGGTTTTTTTGTGAGACATCGACTCCACATATTAGAATTTCTGGAAACTACATATTATCAAGAAGGGAAAGACATCTGACTTAGCTGTAGGGCAGGAGTAAACAAGGAGTTGTACAATTAAACTTGGTAAGAAGTAATGTAATACATGTACATGCAATGTCATTACAAAAATAATTATTGTACAACAGATGCGATACTGACTTGGGACGGTCAATTGAGTAACAAACGGTAATCAATTGGTGTGGAAGAGTACTAGACAATATATACACCGTTTATCACTAAAATAAGCATTTCCATTGGAAAATTGGCAACCTATAGCAATAGAGAGATAATACTTGTACGTAAGAAACAATAGATATGTTATAACTGAAATCGTCAGCACATTAAACTGGTCAACTTCACATATTAGGACATAATTCACGTACCTTCGCGAATTGATGATGGTACCGCAGGTGATCGTTGTACGCCTGCAAAATTAATATCCATATATAAAGATAAATGGAATTTTATGAAAACTAACTATACTCATTAATTCAGTGATAAAAGTAGGTAAAATGTATAAATTTGATCTCATAAACGATAATAGCTTTTGAATATATTATTTCTATAAATAGATTGTTTTCAAATCACATTATTAGGTTCAATGTCAATAGCCAACACCGATATTGATATCAGTTAAATAATGATTCGGCCAACAGCAAAAGTGTAACAAAGAAATCAACAGATACATATAATAAATAATCACAGTTTATCAAATTATCAAATTTTCTTATAATCCCCTACCCCTTCAGATGATTCGTTTTTATATATAACTTTATCAAAAGACCATAAGTAAGACCGTACTAGCTTCAAGTGGGCTCTGAACAGATGATATTGCTTGTGATTGAGCGCTGGAGGCACTGGTTGCCCGTGTAGAACCACCATATGGTCCATAATATGCATCATATCGTCTCCATTCTGGTCCCCTTGCATATCTTGTGTAAGCTCCTTTGCTATAATATCCTGGTTCAGCCAGGGAACTGTATCCGTATGATCTGTATGACCCTCCATACATTGGTTCAGGTGCGGAGCTATATCTGTATGACCCTCCATACATCGGTTCAGGTGCGGAGCTATATCTGTATGATGCACTATACCATGGCTCAGCTGCGGAACTATATCTGTATGACCCTCCATACATTGGTTCAGGGGCAGAACTATATCTGTATGATGCTCTATACCATGGCTCAGGTGCGGAACTATATCTGTATGACCCTCCATACATTGGTTCAGGGGCAGAACTATATCTGTATGATGCGCTATACCATGGCTCTGGTGCAGATCTGTACCTGTATGCTTTTCCTATGAATATTTAAATGTTATATAAGACAATAGTTTCTACAATGTATCATAGAATCATAGAAAGCTCACATCAATTTCACGTAAACTACATTTTTAAGGAAACAGAGTGAAAGTACGCATGCGTGCATCTCTTTAGATTTTTCTGCAAACATAAGCATGTACTAAAATAAATATTCACTCAGGATTTCTTTATTGCGACATATTGGAAAGAAAGGAAAAAACCCTAACAACAACAATTTCGTTTATCATTGAAAATAAGCATTTCCAACGGAATGTTGGCGACCCATAGGTATTAAAAGGTGATATTTGTTAGTTATTGTTGTTGACCAATAGATATGATTATAACAGAAATCGGAAAACAGAATTTAAACTGGTCAGATCTACATACAGGTATTAGGTAACACTTCACATACCTTCCAGAGCTGGTGACGCTACCTCAGATGGTTGTATGCCTGCAAAAATAAATAGGTATAAATGGCATTAAGTGAAAACTATCGCAGAATACTTTGTATTTCAGTAATTACAACTAGGTGAACATGTTTTAATTTTAAATCACAAGCGATGATAATGTTTGGATAACTGGACAAATTTCTGTGAATAAATCGTTTTCAAATCATTATTCATTATTTATTATTTTCAACGTCGCGAAAAAGATTTTTATGGATTGATACCGCTTTAAGAAAATTCAATCTAGAAAGATAAATGATTGGGATGCATGATTTTAATATTGAAAGTACCAACACGGATATTGATATAAGTTTAAAACAGTTTAATAATAATTCAACCAACAACAAATGTGTAACAAATAAGAGTGAGATGCATTATCAGTCATACAAGATAGTGATTGAAATAATAAGAAAGTAAATTTAAATCAAACAAATACATTCATAGATAGATAAAAATATTCATCTCTTGTTACCCTCCCTTTTCAGAATATTATTATTTTTGAAAAGTAACATTATCAAAAGAACAAATGTAAGATTTTACTTTCTTCGAGTGGACTTTGAACTGCTGAAATTTCTTGTGATTGAGCACTGGTGGCACTTGCTGCTCGCACAGAACCGCCATATGGTGCACTGTATACACCTTTCCATTCTGGTCTCGGTGTATATCTTGTATAAGATCCTCTGTATGGTGCTAGGGAGCTGTAGCCGTATGAACTGTATGACCCTCCATACATTGGTTCAAGTGCGGAACTATATCCGTAGGATCCGCCATACATTGGTTCAGGGGCGGAACTATATCTGTATGATGCACTATACCATGGTTCAGGTGCGGAACTATAGCCATAGGATGCGCCATACATTGGTTCAGGTGCGGAACCATATCTGTATGATGCACTATATCGTGACAGAGGTGCGGAATCGTATCTGTATGATGCGCCATACATTGGTTCAGCTACAGATCTGTACCTGTATGATGCGCCATTCATTGCCTCAGATGTAGCATAGCCACTGTAACCTGCTCCGATGAAAATTTAAAGACACCAGTATTTACAACGCATTATAGTATCATAGAAAGCTCACATAAATTTCACATAAACTATATTTTAAAACAGAAAGTGCTGTTATTGATTTTGAAGACAGATGTTACGATTTTGCAATAATTGTTATTTAAATTTTCAAATGTAACAAAGAAATAAAAGAAGACGCTTCAATATATTTTCAACTGCATTGTTTACTTTCTATTTAGACATTATTATTATCTTTTATTTAGTTGTTCCTTTTGGGAAATTCATTTACTATTTGTGACATGATTTATGTCATATGAGAATGATTGAAGTAGCAGTGTGACTTGTAACAAGAAAATCGTATTCAGCATATAAATTAAGTAGCAGTTCGTTAACAGAGAATTTTCTTTAGATGTTCGTTCAAAACATTCCATTAAGGTCTAATCCACAAGGCCCTATTACACACTATACCCATTTCCGACTCGAACGAGACTTTACCCTCGGGTGACTTAGATATATCTTTGTGCGCTGTTTTGATTTTTATACAACTTTTGATTTGGTTTCCATGATTTTATGGTTTACGGTTATGTCAGTATGGATTTAGATTTATTATTAATGGTGCGATACAGCACTGACTAAATTTCCCAGAAACATGCTCTTACGTTAAACTAAATGTCAATAATGATTCTGATTTTGGCATCACTGTTGAGGAGTTTTACCCGAAATAGATATGTACGGTCTTTATTATCAATTTATCAGATTACATTCTTGACACACATACTTGACACTTAATTTGCCTTTGTATCGTTTCTTGAATTTTTTGTAAAACATCAGAGTCTTTGTTTTTATGAAAGATTTAATTCTTTTTCGAAAAGTTGAAAAGCACTGTATATACATGTTTAAGCAAATTTTTATATTCAAAGTTTGAAGTGATTTTATAGGCAGCAATGTTTCCCAAATTCATGAATTTCCAGCTTTAACAGGAGTTTGCCTACTTATAATTTCAGTGATAAATTCTAGTGATAATTCTTCAAAAATAAGGTACTTAAGTTGTAGAGGTCTTTTGGCTGTGCGTAATCGCTTTACAGTTGAAATAGAATACATACAAAATGGGGAACCGGGAACCGAAGTTTTTGCACAAAGCCAGTCTACCTAGTTTAATCGGACGTACTGATTATTCGAAACTTTGAAGAACTAAGAAAAAAATGTAATGATAAAAATTTTACGAGAAACAAAACACAGTTATGTCTTGTACATCCTCAATAGAACTATGTCATTAAAAAGTTAGATTATAATATTATGGTACAGTTGCTGTTTGTTATAGTAAGATTTTTCTACATGGTATTACCTGATCTGTAGTACTCTGGATATGCTGTTGCTCGCCATTCTGGTACAGGGTTTGGTCTCCATTCTGGCCCTTTTACATAATTATAACGTTACAATATATATGGTAAAATACGGATAACGAACAAATACCTATCACCTTAATAATTAAGCTCATTGGACAATTGAAATTTATGTCACTGTCAAAAATGTAAAATAAATCTCGTTTCACATGTTAAACAATATCTTTCCTGTGATATATAAAAGTAACCGATGCAATGCCATTATGAAATTAGCAGTAATTCACTTCGATGGATATTCATGGACCTCTGGAATCCAGAGATGATACAGGTGCTCCGGAGAAGTAAGCCTCTTCTTTTGAAACAGCCACAAACAAAATGACTGGCCAAACAAAAGTAGATAAATATTGCATAATCTAAATGAATGTGAAGTAATGAAATTGAAAATGCACCGATTTTACTAGTCTACAATGTATTAAACTCCACATGATACTGGTAAAATATAAATACGATTTAGTGTGTGTGTGTGTGTGTGTGTGTGTGTGTGTGTGTGTGTGAACATTTCTAAATAAATTCTTGATTAAAAATCGGCTTAACACAGAATTAATGTGTGAACTGTTTAAAAGTATAAATTGAAATGAAAGGACAGGGAGTTTTTATAGGTAATATGATAGAGTATTTATTGAAATTTCTAATGATAATAATTTGCAAAAAACAACCGCACGAATATAGTTGTAAATTAACATGTAGTTAACATAATGCTTTCTACTGTAGACGGCCATGGATGTCAAATGAAGTGTATCTTTGTGATAGTCACATACATACATTTACTGTGGGATTTCTCATTTGAAATAACATATAATAAACCTTTTCCAAAAACTTCCATTTACAGATTTATGGATAAAGGAACGCTAAAGTGTTTATGTCTTGTCCGTTAAATAATACAAATTCTGAATTTTTGTTGATAACATACACTTTTGTCGGTAAATAAAACAAAGAAAAGAATGTATTTTAAGTTAATTTGGTGTCATTTCAAGTAATTAAAATGCGAATATTTGATCATATCCTGCAGTTTATGAATGTAAAAGACTATAATCATGGAGCAAAGTTAAACAGTGTACTTACTGGATGATGAATACCCTAAAATGAAATAACAATACATAATAAATAGAATAAGGTTGTATTCCAACTGCTGAAGATTTATATAATTAGATAAAATTTGGTTTTATAGGAGAAGACTGAATAGAACTCGTGGGAAAATTTCAAGACAATTTAACTATGTTTGTATTAAAAGAAACTTGATAGAATTTAGATGAAACTAATCAACGTAGCATATTCTTGATACTTAATTCGCAATATTACACAATGAAACAAATGTATGAATATCTTCAATATTCTTTTATTAGCATAAAACAAATGCCACAAATTTCTGTATATCGTCATCTTTATTCTCTAATACAGAGATTCCATGAGATAGAAAAGAAAACAGAAAACGGAGTCTAACAGAGAAAGGACAAAAAAACCTGACCCACATTTTCTTGAAAAAAAAAACCTATGCACCTTATTTATATATTACGGTCAAAGACCATAAACAGAAGTTATAAAATCACACAATATATATGGAATTGGCGATACAGATTATTCAATAAGTAAAAGTAGAAGTAAAATACTCACATTTGGAAGATTTGTATTTGGCCTCTGCCGTACAGCAGAGAACAGCAACAACAGCCAGAATTGTTTTGCAGATCATGGTTGTAACGATCACTTGTGATAAGGTATTGAAAGTATTTTCTCCTTTTATACAATTTCTAAAGTAGCTATTCTTGGAAAAGCAATCAGTCAATTTTTCAACGACCTTAAAGTCACATTATAAAAATACGACGAATAATGAATGATTAGTTTAAGTTTAAAGTAATACTAATACAGAGTACATTTACATAAGGCCACACTAAAGAGTTTTTATTGTTTAAAGCGATTTTTGTCCTTATTTTCGTTGACAACCTCACTGAAAAAAGTGTAATGTAATGGTCTTTCTGTATCAAATATACCGATCAATTCAAAATATTTGTGTTTAGTATCTGAAATAACTTGATTGTTTTACAGTAAATAGTCTTTATTAATTTACGGACTTTCAATAGTTTAGTTTCTCGCCGCTAAGTTGATAAATTTACCCTTAAAATGACATTTTTGTAGTAAATGTTATTGTCCGTATTTACATACATGTACATATAATACGAAAGTGTAGCTTTCATATTTACCAGTACTTTGCATAATAAGAATCTTTCTGCAATTCCTGATAAATTGACATTGAATTTTACTTCAATATTACTCCGATCAATATCTCTCAATTAAGCAGAAATGCCAGAATGTCCCTTATGCATCGTTCTGTACATATATGGTAAAAATGGTACTTATTTTCTCTATCAATATTTCCATACAGTTTCGGCTTTAAGTCTCCCTAATGAGGTGAATATTATTTTGTAAATATGACTACTATGTAATAGTATTATTATCATTATTATCATAAATTTGTTATTGTTGTTTGCTGTTTTGTAAAATTGAATAGTTAAATAACTACTTGTATGGTATTTGACATTATCAGTATTTAATAGATTATTTTTGTGTATATGTATATTCATTTTTTTTTTCGCCTTCTCCTTGTGTATTCAAAAGAATAACTTATTAGTGGGTTTTTTTCTTATAATTGACAGCATTTTTATATTATTTCATTTCTCCTAACATACACACCAATGACCACGAATTCATAACATGAATGTGTCAAGGCGTAAGGTCACGGCAAAAACTGAAGTACACATCAATTTTTCTACATGACTGCATATATGATTGATTCAATGTTCTAGACAATGCCCTTATCAATAATAAGTTATTTTTCACAGTAATTTGTATTAAGGTTGAGGAAGTTGGGGATGAGTAACTCGAGTTCAAAGTATTCCATATACCCATTAACAAAGTTTTGAGAATATCAAGAATACAGTATTTAAAAAAGAAAACCCAATATCTTTGTGTTTTTAATTCATTCATTATGTATACTAACAGCCACAAGAGAGTCTCAAAAAGCGGGAAAAAGAGACGAAGAAAGAAAGAAGACATCTGACAAAGCTGTATGACACAATCACCAAGGACATGCACAAAAAAAAATCCCGAAAAAAGTAGATAAGAACAGAAGTGGCGTATATTCTATCAGGACTACAATGTGTTTAACATATCAGTAAATGGTTTTCTATTATATTATACAGTTTTTGCAGTGATTAGGGGTGGGGGGGGGGGGGTAGTAACTTTCGTCGAATCGAATTGTTGCTATTATTCTATGTCCTGAACGATCAAGATCATGTATGATTTAAGAAATTGTGGTTAAAACCGAGGTACATCATGAAAAATTCATAATTGTGTATTAGAATTTAAATCACATAACAACTGTGATATAGAATCCATGATGAAGATGATGAAGAAAATAACATTGGATTTTAAAAGTAAAATGTGTATGACATATTACAGGCAGTATGAAATTCCCCATACTTTATATATCAGTACTAATAAGCACCACTTCAGGTTGTAGCTTGTGGGGAGTAATGCAGGGAAAGCTATCGATCCTCATTTGTTTGTGGATTTGTGTCGTTAAACAATATACGTCATCATTTGTCTGTAAAAGTGTATAAAACATCAAAGAAAGGGAGGATGATGTAAAGCATCTGTTTGATAAAACTTTCCACAGACAAGCACATGGAGATATCGAAAGGGTGCACAAAAATAATAATATAAAAAACCAACGTTTATTTATCACATAATATAAGGCTATTGTCCTCGAAAATATGGAAGTTTCTGTCTAAATGTGCGCATTTACCTAATTCTTACTACCTTATTGCTTGGTCAACATGATTAGTGATAAGTCATCATTATACAAATGCATTGATCCAATTGTGTTTTGTTAATGGTTAATGTTTTGCAAAGTAAAAGAAACAAAATCTTTGGTGTTGTGCTGTATTTGTGGTGAGTGTGAAGGTAGGCCCGTAGATCCGGTAACCATTCCAACTGAGTACCGATGTTCACCTAAATTGACCATCCTAACTAGTTACTGCGATTGGATTACATTCGAATATTTTGTAACGCCATTTTATGTACTAATTATCGCTTGCTGTACATGTTCATAAGACGTTTTGGGCATACAGTTGAGCCAAATTTCCCTTCTTGCTTCAGTTTCTGTACGTGTAAGTAAAGTTAATGACGGATTATGTGACTACGTTGCATGTATGTACTTCTTTTATCTTATATTAACAATATAAATGTATTGAAACATTGAATGTATTTCAATATATCAAATGCAAATGAAGCGAACTCTGGTAATCGTTAATCAATAGAAATGAACGACAAAAATCCAGACAATGGGTAATGGAAATATACCACAAGCTTATGATATGAGATAATAATGAGCCTGTAAATTTTATGAATTAAATTCTTACTAGAGCTCAAGAAAATAAACGGTGTGACATGACTTAGACCATGTAAGACGTTGATATCAGACTAAATGAAACTTTCAAATCTATTAAACGACAAACCTTTAGTCTAGATTTAGTCGAAACTCTATGCAGGTCATTTTCCTTTAATATTAAGCGTTACTGTTAATCATAGTAATGGCTTCTAGGTTTCCTTATTGTGTTTATATTATAAGGAAAGAGAAAGACATCTGACTTAGATGTAGGGCAGAAGTTACCAAGGAGAGTACAATAAAGTTTGGTAACAAGTAAGATACTAAAATATAAAGAAAATCCATCCAATTTTACTAAAGTTATATATGCCTTGCATGTATTTGTTATTTGATTAGCAATTGTTTACAAGGAAAAGTCTGCCTTGGTGCATACATGAAACGAATAAAAGGCATGACATAGTAATGAAGGAAGCATGTTCTTGTTATTTTGTTGACAGAAAGGTATAGGGGTAGCATTCCTCTCTCCATTTTTTCAAAGTCCATACGATCCACTTGATTTTATATGTGGGAAAATATATAGTGATCGGCATAATTCCTCTCTTTCGTTTGATGCCGCATTTTCATAGTGTAGCACATGATCCCAGGACTTCACTACGTGTTAATGAATCGTTTGAATACCCACAAGAAATTAAATGCAGTTCAATATTTTTACTGACAAATACATTTATAATTTAACTGAAGTATACTTTGCGCATTCGTTTGTGTTGCATAAAGTTAGTCTTCTCATTTATTGGATGTTAACGTACGTGCATCCCTTACGCCGTTTATTGAGACATTTCGTTATAGAAAAGCGTAAGTACTAAGTCATATTTACGTAATTTAAAATTTGTGCGTGTTGACGAAACGGTCTCATGGTTTCTAGGGGTCAGTGAATGTCCTCAAAGTGCGTGGTTGTTAGAGACACGTTGACATACACCGATAAATCATTAATTACATGACAATGAAGTAGGAACGGTAATATTTATTAAAGCATTTTATCTTGAATCGTACCTAAAGTGAATAATTTCTGTGTGTCAATCAAACATAACACAAAACAAAGAACAAACCAAACAACAAATGATAATAATAATAATAGTCATAGATAAATGAATAAAACGTTAAATACAAAAAAAAAAAGAAAAAAAAAAAAAAAAACAGAAAAAGAAATAAAAAAACCACATACAGAGAAATAAAAGAAAAACAAAATAAAACAAAGCAAAACAAAAAAAAAAAGCAAAACCAAAAAATAATAATGCTAAATGAAAAATAGATAATAATAATAATAATAATAATGATAATAATAATAATAATAATAATAATAATAGTAATAATAATAATATTAAATGCACCCGGTTCTATTTCATCCTTTCCTTGAAAGACCCAGTTCCTCTTTAAATCTAGTTCTTTGTTAACAATGGCTCATATCAATTATTTGCTAGATGCAAATATGAGTAATCGGTAAAGACACCTTCTTGGATGTACACAGTTAGTATATAAAATAAAAACTTTTATATCAAAAAGGCAAAATGATAGTGTCGAAAAATACTCAGCTAGTATTCTAGTACTGCAATACATGTATGAATAATTCAAATGTAAAGATGATGGATACATCCAAACCATAAGTCTAAAAATCATGAAACCAGAGGACATACAAAATCAGTGAAAATGAAAAACAAGTGGAAAATAACAAAATATGTCTACTTGAAGAGCATATGTGAACCCCTGTGATGGAGTGAGATCAGGTGCCCGAGGAGAGTGAGCATCTCCTGCTTGCTAGCAACACCCGTCACATATACCCAGTAGAAAGAGACAAATCGTGTAAATTCCATATGTATCTATATACGGAGAAGTCAAAGTAGGTCACCTTCTAGTATAGAAGGTGTCAAATCTGTGTAAAATGATCGGAATCGGTCTCAGTCCAGAATATCATTTAAAAGTCTGGGTAACGAGATATCATATTGTGGTCTCGTAAAGACCATAGAACTTGTTCAGTGACGTTGTTAGTCTAGTACATATATAACCATGGTTGAGTAGCTTATCTGAAAGTCGCCTAGCCCTCAGAACAAAGTCATTGTAATTTGAACATGCTCTGGAATAACGTATTAACTGAGATATGAATACGCCGTATGCGGGCGATGATGGAATGTTACTACTTATGAAAGGATATTTTGTGATAGCGAAATTGAAATCGTCACGTTTGTCATAGAGTGAGGTGTTCAATTGACCATTAATGTCCAAAGACAACATAATATCTAAATACGAAGTAGAATTACTATTTTCTGTGGTTTCTTTGACCTCCAGTTCACTTGGATAGATGATGCTAAGGTAATCCGCGAACGAAGGATTATTAACTGAAAGCAAGTCATCTATATATCTGTAAGTAAAATTGAAGCCAATAGCCAAAAGTAGGCCATACATATATTTTCTCGCCATAGAGTAGGACACATTATCTTATTTGGTGTTGGATTTCAAATTGAAAAACTATTTCATTCGTTTTTGTAGCATTGCTTAACTCCCCCCCCCCCCCTCACCCCTCCCCGATTTCCTTTTTCATATTTCCCGAAATGTGTTTACTTCTTGTACGGATGTGTGCGTCTTTGAAGACTTAAGTTTTTGCGTATAGTATTGTCCCAAATTTTTTGCATTGTATGTAATGTTGAGAACGTCACTATTTTCAATGGATAATCGTTCTATTCTGATTATTATATTGTCCAAAGACAACAAATAATGTATTTTCTGAAACTAAATAAATTCTACGATGCCGAAATGTAGACAGAGCCCTTACATTTTTAAGTTATACACAAATATTCGGGTCGTACAAATTTGATTAAATATTACAATTAATAACTAAGATATATAAGAAAAGAAAGATGATATACGACATAGTTTTATAAGAATAGTCGCCATTGTCATCCAGGGCAAAGTCGGTGTGGCCTAGTGGATAAGGTGGTCGGTTCATGACCGAGAGGTCCCGTGTTCAATTCCCGCCATGGGCGTACCGGTGTCCTGTCTTTCGGATGAGACAGTAAAAACCGAGGCGTGGTGTCTCTGTAGGCGTGGCACGTAAAACATCCCTCATTGTTTCGGGTGGGTCCGTTGCAAAAGTCTAAATTTCTATGCCATGTATCAGACAGATGCCGTCACCATATACGTGAAATATCTTGGAGTGACGTAAAAAAATATCCAATTCAATTCCATCCAGGGCATACAGGTATGAAACACATGAAAAAAGACATCACAAAAATATTCGAAAGTAAAGGAGTTGTGGTAAAGATTTAGTTAGAGCAATCACTCAATCGCTATGGTTAACAGTTTCACGGCCCCGCACTTTCCCCCAAGCATAAAAGCCGTGAAATCAAAGAACACATATTTGAAATGATATAAATAGTCACGCCATATAGACAATGGTGATCAACAGGTTACTTAAGTTGAGAGGTCCTAAATATTGTGAATATGAATATTATTACAGAATGTGGATTAAATATGAATATCAAAAATAAAAATTGACCAGTAAATCAGCCAACCGTTCTTTGCCCGGCTTAATTCGAGCTAAGATTTCTCATGTAAAAGAGTCCTAACTAACAGTCAGAACGGATGAGATTTCGTGCGTGTATGTGTTTGTGTGTCTCTTTTTTGTGATAATTTAGTGTCATACTGTCAATGTCAAAAGCGTTAACTATGTTTGAAACGGATGAGATGTACAATGTAATTGTGCGTAGCTTTGAGATTCCGCTGGACGCATATTGCATTTAAGTAATCTTTCAACCTTTACATAACAGATCATAACAGATCTGTTAAAGACCATAGGTGAAAGTCAAATCAAGTCATAAAAAACTGAGCAAAAATATTTAAAAATGTTTCCGTCCGTAGACTAGTTGATGATAATTAACAATTTATCATAATTCATCGCCTTTCACATTTAAACATATGGGAACTGCACCACACTAATGATCGTGTACAATTATATATATTGATTCTAACAATTTTACTCGATGACTGATCTCTGATATTGGTTTCCTTACGCACCTAAAATAAAGTTAATTTGGGTCGATAATCAGCTAAATGGCGTTTACATAACTCCTAAAGGAATGCAGCAATACTTTGCTAATGTTTTATACCTATAAATCTCAAAAACGTGCAATTATAAATTCCAATATTTTATGATAAATTCCAACATTACCACTGCTATTTTTACACACACACACACACACACACACACACACACACACACACACACACACACACACACACACACACACACACACATTAATCGTATCTTTTTACTGAAGGTATTGAACACATTCAGAATCTTGATATATTTGATTTTTATATAAGTTTGATATAATGTGGTAACATGGATGTCAGAAGTCTGACTTTAATACGGTATACAGTCGATTACAAGATCTCAAATTCCTGTTATATTGTTCATATTTAAAGTATAACTGTTATTTTACATCAGTATTATAAATATTAGTATGTAATTTTTTTTGTGGTACATGCAGTGGCATGCGTCTTTCCCGTAGCACCTTTTACTCACATTTAACTTAATCCTGTCTCTAGTGTGTGTTTTGACATGTAAATACTCCTTTATCATCATTGTATTATTTGATCATTACTGCCGTAAAAGCCTTAGTCACTTAATTTACATTTCATTACTTTACATGTTATTCGAATACCTTGATACATTTTTGATTAAGTTAAATAGATATATTGTTCATAAAGTTATCATTTGAGCTCAAATAAATGCCATATCGTTACAACAGAAATGCAAATATATTCAAATTTTATGATAATGTGAAAAAGACATATATTAAGCGATATTCTTGGAAAAAAATAGAGAGATATTGTATGCTGTATTATTTTAAACATGATTATGTATCAGAAGCTTTGTAATAGGTAAAATGTAATTATGCGGGTGATTTTCGACGTTACCTAGATGACTTTGTTTTCGGTGCAGGTTTTGATTATCTAATATGTTCACATATTTCTAATATGTTCACATATTATTTTGATAGTAGTAGACGTCATTTGTACTGATAATGATTATTTTTACCGTTTATATATTGAAAACTACGGGATGACGGCCTATGTGATTGATAGGCAGGGGAGCTTACTGTGACATGTCACCTGATCCTAAAATTGCTCCCCAACATGTCTGTATATTTATTGGTACTATTATTTATACTGGGTATCAATACTGTTTATACGTTAGTACCTCGAGTCTAACTTACACCTTCCCTCTATCAAGCCTCCTTATATCCATGACTTCCAGGTATCTGGCCTCCTGTCTCAACATCCCTGACTTACATATTCCGGGTACCTAGCTTCCTCCCTCAATATTCCTGACTTACACCTTCAGGTTATCTGGCCTTCTCATTATATCCCTGACCTACATCCTTTCGGGTATCTGGCCTCCTCTCTCAATATTCCTGACTTACACCTTCCTGATATCTGGCCCCTCTATCAATATCCCTGACTTACACATTCCGGGAATCTGGCCTCCTCTCTCAATATCCTTGACTTAATTACACCTTCCTGATATCTGGCCTCCTCTCTCAATATCCTTGACTTACACCTTCCTGATATCTGGCCTCCTCTCTCAGTATCCCTGACTTACACCTTCCGGGTATCTAGCCTCCTCTCTCAGTATCCCTTACTTACATCTTCCGGATATCTGGACTTCCCTCCCAATATCCCTGACTTACACCTGTATCTGGTCTCCTCTCTTAATATCTCACCATCGCCTGCCTATGAAGTAAACATATGTTTCAATTTATGTGTTATGCCAGAGCGAGGTCAGATTACAATGACTTTGTTATGTGAGCAAATCACTTTCAGATAAACTGCTAAGCTAGAGTTACGTAGTGGTAGACTGCTAAGCCAGATCTATGTAAGTGGTAGACTAGCAACTTCACTGGCGTCGATACGAAGCCCCTGCCATGTAAAATTATATTTCTTTAATTAGCATGCTGAATGTCGGTTTCCTATTCCCAGTATTTTAAACGCCGAATTTGAATTATCACAACTGAGGGATCGCCATATCCAACTTAACCACGCCCATTACGGAGTTTCATTGTGACGTCGAATTTAAATCCATGTTTGACGGATTGTTTATTGTTAACGTTATAAAGAAAACGTATTCGAAAAGGTGCAGTGTCAGAGATCTGACGATCAGGGGCCACTTGTTCGAAACTTTAACGACTGGTTAATCTAATCAGTGGTTAAAGTTTGAGAGACAATTATTTTGATTTATAAGATTTCTATATAAAAAACTAAATTACTTTACAAGGCTTGTTTCATATGCTACAAATCAGTACATAGACTATGGCTTAAAGTATTCCCATTTCAAAGACCTAGTCAGATAAAATTTAACCATTGGTTAGCTAAACCAGTGGTTAAAGTTTCGAACAACTGGCAACAGTCAATTTAAGGTTAATAAACTTTGATCGAATAACGGTAGCAAACTTTTGGGGTCTACATAACTGGTACTACAACAGGCTTAGTAAGGGAGCAACCATTTAATTTTTATGGGGGGGGGGGGGGCAGGAAGACTTTGCAAAAAGAAAGTCCGGCTCAAATTTTGGGGAAAAAATAATTCGGCCCGGAAGGGCCGGCAAAAAAAAAAAAGTAAATAAATAAAAAAATCCGGCTCTGAAATTGGGAAAAAATAATATTCAGGCCGGTGAAAGTCTTCCTGCTCCCCCCCCCCCCCTCGCCCCATAAAAATCCAATGGTTGCTCCCTAAGCAGTAAGACTCAGGCAGTCTAATGTAGTAAGTTGTTGGTGGTGATTCATCAAGCAATTATCAGATGACCCATAACGGTAGAGTACATTAATTAATGTTAGACATCGGAGGTAACCTCGAGTAATATATTTCGAAGATCGATAAAATGGATAAGGAAACAGTGGTTGACTATGTTTTGGCATATATCAATGAGAGTAAATAAATGGACCTGAAAATAATGAACGAACTATGGTGACAAATATTATAGACAAACATTACAAAACAAGTTTTAGTATCCTTGCACTGGAAATACGTATACAATAGGTAATGTTGTGAGGAAAAGGTAAAGAGTTGATGTTGCATGATCCATGTTATAAATAACCTCACGTAAATGGTCCTGACGTGATGGAGTATATATTTTATGTAAACTAAATAAAGGACACTGTAATAAAACAAACCACAACTGAATGACGCCTGCATATCAATCTATGGATATATTAGTATGTTTATTTAAATTATAAGCTCGTTTTTTTTCATAATATTTGTAGAGTGAATCAAATCTTTCATATCTTACATCAGAATCTATACATTAAAAATACTTTCAGGTGATATGTAGGTAACTTTGTTTGTATCTTATATTCAAATACTAGTAGGGCCTGCTTTCTTTGTTCATATTTGATTTATAGAAATTGATGGAATAATATTCTTACACAAGCTCACACGACTACTGTCTGAAAAATACGAAAGTAACTGGTGTCACATGACTATGGCACTAACGTACCACAGCGTCTCCTGTTTGGCTAGCCATTCTGCCGTTAGTGCAAATCAGTTACTGAAAATCGCAAAGAGGAAACAAAAATTAGCCGTACTGTTTCAATGAAATCTAGCACTAAGCCGCACGACTATCTGTGTTAATATGTTTCAGGATCTTTCAAATAGAGTTATTGTCTGGTTTGACATGTTCATTAAATGGAAAATTATTTTAATTTTTTTATCATTTACTTTAAATTTCTCTTTATTGTCGTGGGTGAGAAAGTGGTCGTTATTTAGGTTATTGATTGATTGATTGATTGATTACTGCTTTACATCACTACACGATTATTTCACTATATGGTGACGGGCATATCTGCCTGATGCATTGCATAGAAATTTCTACCTTTGTAAAGGACCTCTCCGAGGCAGTGAGGGATCCTTTACGTGCAACGCATACCGTGACACGGGACCACGGTTTTTACTCATCCGAAAGACAGAACACCCTTGTGTGCCCATAGCGGGAGTCGAACCCGGGACCTCTCGAACAGATGGGGAGCACCTCACCCAATGAGCCTCACCGGCTTCGTTATACGGGCTAATGATACATGGTGTCTACTGCTGTTCTGACTTATGTGTCATTGTATATGCTTGTGACATCTTGTGCATGTATTAACCTTTTCAGTGGTGATTGATATGGACATAAATCTTTTTCTCATACTGCCGAGATATTTTTGTCTATCGCTTATTGAAAATACGAAGACAATCCCATCAATATATTTACTATACAGAAAATGTTTCCCCAGAATGATGTAATATGGAAAACAAATGATTCCCGATATTTTCATTCAGAATTTTCCTTCCTTTATCTGGGATATACTTTCCAAGGTACAAAAAAAAACTTGTTTCATTTTACTGGATTTTATGTTCTAGAAAATATCCTATGGAGAGGATATTTCACACATTAAAAGTGTATTCAGAAAAAAAAGTACATGCATACAGAAAATTTAAACTATGGTCTGCATCGCAAGTCAAGCGCTTAACCAATACACGAACCCTCCTTCCTTCTTTAAAGTGCATTTTTATAGCATATATCATAACGTATCAGAGAAAGGAAAACATGTGATTCGGTTGTATGCGAAACGTCGCCATCGACACACAGAGAATTCACTAATGAGCACATATTAAGATATTACAAAAATATTCTATTATAATGTAAATGTGGTACCGACTGAAGACAGTCAATTGAAACGAAACTCGTCTCTCAAATGGTCTGAGTTTATATGATAAACGATATATGAAGCTGGCATAATATCAATGTTATTTCTGCTTTACAGAATATGCCTTAGGGTTGAAGGTAATATTTTTGTTCGTGGTTGAGTGATGCTGGGATCAAGTGCCACCGTCGGCTTGTCAGTGCTCCACCTTTCAATTATGACTGTAAATACCAAGGTTTCATTTCAAGCACCTTGTCCCTGAAAGTCCGTATTTTAAAAACGATATGCAGTGTAAAAATCATAATTACCTGCAATGCAAGGGAACATTAACAATAAATGATAAAGATTTAGTTATTAGAAATTATCCTTTCTTTTTGAAAAGAGTACGAAAAGCTGGAAGGCTATGAATGACAAGATTTAACTAGACCTTCTGACTAAATCGTCATGCATATTCTGTTCTTATGAAGTATCACGTACTTCAGCCATATAATGAATGAGGTAAACAACTGAATTACTAATAAAAAACAACCTTTTCACAAAGAAAGTACGAGTCAATATCACAAGAGAAGTCGGCGAACTTGAAATCCGGCATCCAATCTGCCCACATAGTGTAACAACAGAAAGGATTATCTGTTGTATAATCAGGTTGGTGGTCACCCCACTGAAAGTACGTCATATCGGTGCCATCCGCGTACTTCCAAACATCTTCCCGCGAAGCTTCCCCATCTACATGCACTCTAAATGTACTGGTATAAGTCGCATCTGGTAAAACAATCAGAATATGGTACAAAAATATGAACATACACACAACGCAGATTGGGGTGTATTCAATGGAACCTGCGAAAATTCACAATTTGAGTAGTTGAAATAATCTCCTCTTGAATAATAAAGATAACTAGCAGTAGTCCGTATGGAAATATTACCATTATACCAGTTGGTAGATTAATTCGTTACTCACCCATTACTAGCATATTGGTAGTGTGCCAGTTACCGGCCCAAACAAGTTACCGTCTACTACGTTATTTCGGCTTTTGAAACATGAATTTATGATATTTTTTTCACGTGGCTGTCTACAATACATAGTATACTAAATATTACATATAAAAATTTCGTCAATTCACGTTTTGAATACCCTTAATAACGTAGTAGCCGGTAACCGGTCTTAGCCGGGGACTGGTCCTTCGCAAGTATGGGTAACAAAAGGATGATACTATTAACTTAAAACCTCTTCCCAAAGAAACAGGTACCATATCATTACGGCATTCCCAGAAATTATCACCCAGGACATTTTATGAACCACTGAAATTATTCAACTACAATTTTTCCAAATATATTAAAAGACGATACAAAAGAAGTTTGAATCAAAAACACACCTAGAGGTTTCATTATAAAGGAGGAGTAGTTATGGCCTTATATATAACACGTGTTAAGGAATTCATCACTATGAGTTACTGAAAGATTTCGCTGGTATATAGTATTTAGCATTAGCAATACATAATTAATAGTTAATTTCTCCTTATGATGCAATCTCAAAACTCTGAAATGAACGGATAATATTGTGTATGGTTCCACTTAAAGACAATTACGCTCCCCATTTTTAAAACTGATGTGAGATCAGAGTCCGGCGCCATAAACTGAAAATATACTAAGTTATAATTTTATACTCTTCTGTGGGCCGTTTCACAAAGAATCATACGTACGATATTTTACGTACGTACAAAAAATTCCTTAAGACTTAATGAATTAATAACTGGGATCTGGGTGTTAATGAGTTTTGTTCTATTCATAGACAGAATTAAACCATTCTGCATGACAATTTATTTGAACGTTTGATAATGGAGTAAATTAAAATGAATTATTTGACTTAAGTATATTCTTCAGTTTATGGCGCCGTACTCGGGTGTTCTGGAGAAATATATATGCAATCTCGTTTTCCCAGATATAAACTTGGTGTTGCAGCAATTTTCAGATAAACGCTTAAATCAACATTGTTACACAGGTCTCTAGCTCTTTGTTTCACATCAATATCAGTGTAATTTAAGGTAATCTGTCAAACTTACCTGAAAAGAGAAAATTTTGAATGAATGTGTGTTTTTCAATTGTATCAATGCGGAGGAGGCGTCCACCATCTTGACGACATATCTGCTTTGCTGCTGTTCTCTGGTATGCTTGTTTGTGATATTTAATACAAAGACGACCATGGGGATAGGCAATATAACCGTCTCCGGGGCATGCGTCTACAAATATACCCATATGAGTTTGTTTATAAAGTGCTTAAAATTCCTAAAAAAAATCTTTTGATATATGAAAAAGAAAGAGGATAGAAAATTATTATTTACATATTCATATCTGCATAAACACGGCATAGTAAATGTTGTTTCTATTATATGCCAACAAAGTGAACAAATCTCGTTCTACCTATTAATTCTCAGTAACTCTCTCCTATCATTTTGTCACCAAAATCTGAATTCCCAAATAACATTTTATGTTTAGAAACAGTAGGGCATATGGTTTAAATCATTGTCTGCCTGAGATTTTATGGTTTTATCCAAGAAATATGATTGATTTCTTGTTTGAAATAAATTGTGATTTAGTTCCTACCTTTTCGTGCATACACCCATTCAGCCTTTTTAAGCGAATAATTGTTTAGTGCAGGATTATAACGCGAATATCCTTTACAGGAAGATAACTGCAAAGAATATGCCACGCATCTTTTGTCAGCTACACAATGAATCGAACACTCCAATAGACTTCTAATTTTCTGTGATGTCCAGATAAGGCTGTCATGGGACTGTAGATCCGCACTATATTTTGCAATGTATCTGGAGTCACCTAAAGACGATGATATCTTGCCTAACAATGTACAACCTTGCAAAAAGACAATGTTCTTCGTTTAGAATCGATTTATTTAAAATCAGAGTTTGGTAAAAACTTTTATAAACTTAAGTTCAATTTTCAAATGTATCGGTATTTCAACACTTAGACCTCATTTTATCAAAAAAAAAAAAAAAAAAAAAAAAAAAATAATAATAATAATAATAATAATAATAATAATAATAATTATAATTTCCAACACACACAAATAATAATATACTCAAATAAGCAGAAAAAACAGTGTACAAACATTGAATTATGAGTGTCTCCATCACACAACATTCAATCAGGAGTATATAATTAAAGGCCGATATCGGAGTATAAATAGCGGCCAATCAAGAAAATGGTGGTGGATTTGATTTTTCGAGACACGTTCAGATTGCAGCAATAAATTTGTAAAATTATCAACAATTACGTCAATTTAACTCACGAAAATTGTTGTGCTTATTCCTCTCCGTAATATACAAGTTCGTATCAACTTATATTGTAATGAAACTTTCCCATAATTATATATTTATTCGTCAAAGTTCTGAAGCAGACCTCATTATCTAATTTCAAATTCAATTTCGTTCGTTACTGGGCGTGTTTTCGTGTGTTTTTGTTTACACCGGATGTAGTGTGAGTAGCAGCACATGTTGACAGTCTGATAAGAAATTTAGCGCCAACTTAGCTGCAAGTAGTGGCCCTAAATTCATTTCGGCTTGATATCGTGGAAAGTAAAGTGTCAAAATGTGAAACAACGGTCACGAGCATGCAGAATGAGCTGAAGGAAATTAAGAAGTATAGAAGGTATGAGTAATATATTTGACGATGTTTCCAAATCCACAACCGATATTCAAAAGGAAATAACAGAGGTGAAAAAAACATGTGAAAAACTATGAAGACAATGTTGATCGGAAGTTTGTTGATGTGAAAAAAATGACCGATGATCTCTTAGAGTCACGAGACGAGATACTAGAAGATATACTTGACCTAAAATGCAGGTCAATGAGAGACAACTTACTATTTATTGGAATCCATGAGGAGGAGGGCGAGAACTGTGAGGAGGTAGTGCGTGTTTTATGCGGGATGAAATGCGTATTCGCAAAACAATCGACTTCGAGCGAGTTCATAGAGTCGGACGAAGGCCAACCAATAGGAATGCTCGACCACGTCCCATTGTGGCCAAATTCTCGAAATTCAAGGATAGAGAGCTAGTGAAGAGACAGGCCCCGAAGTCGCTCAGGGGTACTAGCTATTATATACAGGAGCAGTTCCCGGCTGAGATCAATCAGCGAAGAAAGGCCCTCTATCCCGTCATGCGCGATGCCCGCAACAGTGGAGACAGAGCTACTCTAGTGAAAAATAGACTTTATATCAACGGGATGGAGTACGAACCCCCAGAGCTCCCCGCTGGTGCATCCAGGTCCGAACCCGTGCGTCCATCCGCCCAGTCACCTGCTCAGCGACAGGAACGGAAACGACCTAGGGTAGGCTCAAGCTAGGAAAGACAGGAGGAGCAGGACAAGAGAATAATGAATTTTCCCTTAAACTCCTTAGTTGGAACATTAATGGTGCATTAGAAAGGAAATTGAACGATCGTGCCTTTCTAAATTATATTTGTACATACGATGTTGTATTTTTATCAGAATGTTGGATTGAAAATGATTTTAACTTCACAATTCCAGGTTTCATATGTAAATTTATACCGAGGTCTCTCGCAAAATCGAAACAATGGGGTGGCATAGCATTGTGTATTCGTGAATCACTTCAAAACCATATTCATATCATAAATGTTTTTTTTGATACTATTATTTGGATCAACGTTGAAGGGATAGTCAATCCTAGTGGTGAAAATGTATATATTTGTTGTACCTATATCCCACCTGATAAATCTTCTTTTTTCAGACTTTATAATTGTGATATTTTTTATGAATTAGAGAATCAAATTGCAGAGTTTCTTTAGAAAGGTAAAGTTATTGTAATCGGAGATCTGAATAGTAGGTGTTCTGTAGCAAATGATTTTATTGATCATGATCACATGCATGACCGCATTTCATGTCAATTAACACCCTTGTGTAATTATACTGGAGATGATATATTACAAGAGCGTATATGTCCAGATAAAACTGTAAACGCCTACGGGTTGAAGTTATTGCAATTGTGTATAGAAAGCGGTCTACATATTTTAAATGGTAGACATGTGGATAATATGGCTAATGACTTCACCTACTGTGGAGCAAATGGATGCAGTGTCATTGATTATGCACTTACAACGCCAGACACTTTCCCCTTGTTTGATAAATTTATAGTCAGTAATTTTAACACATACTCTGATCATGCACCATTGCACATTGAACTTGAATTGAAATCTGTTATTTCCACTTGTCAAGAGGTAAATTTTGATTGCAATGCCAATAGTAAAGATTATGTTAAATTTCGTTGGAAAGATGAATTTGAAAATGACAGTAAATCCTGTTTAAAAGAAAACATACATTGTTTGCAGAGTTACATAGATAACAATGATCTGTCGATTAATCAGGGTTTAGAAAATTGTGTTAATGGGTTTGTTCACGAATTAAGTAAACTTATGTCTGATTTTCATAAATCATCCATCCATGAATGTTCTGGTACAGTTAGCAAGGTTAACATACTTAATAAAAAAGATCAACCATGGTTTAATCAAGAGTGTAAACGCTTATATATTGTTTATAGAAAAGCGCTGTCTGATTTTAATAAGAACAAAACGGTCGAAAATCATGAAATATTCAATACATGTAAAAAGCAATACAAAGTTTTTGAACAGAAGTTGAAGAGAAAATATATTTTTGAAAAAGGCAATATGCTCGAATCTATCAGAAAATCAAACCCGAAGCTATTTTACTCCAAATTTTCACGGAAAAAGATTAACAAAGTTAATGTAAATCTAGAAGCTTTACATGATCATTTTAAATCTCTTGCTGGTACATGTACCATTACTGCAGATAATATTGATACTAATGTAAATGAAGTTGTTTTTGAAGAACTAGATACATCAATTAGTGAAAAAGAAATTTCCGATGCAATTAAAGGCCTTAAGGCTGGTAAAAGTCATGGTCTTGACGGCATAATTAATGAATATTTCATCAAATTCAAAGACACTTTAGTACCATTATTGTATACCATATTCAACGCAATGTATGACACTGGTTATTTTCCTTGTATTTTATGTGAAGCTCTCATCATTCCTGTATACAAAAAAGGTGATACTACTAACCCTGGAAATTACAGAGGCATAAGTCTAATAAGCTGTATGACAAAACTATTCACTTCTATTATTAACAGACGTTTGATTTCTTGGGCTGAGAGCAATAATATACTTACTGATGCCCAATTTGGCTTTAGACCATCTCACAGTACTACAGATGCCATATTTGCTCTAGAAACCATTGCTAATAAGTATTTGTCAAGCAAAAAAAGATTGTATTGCTGTTTTATTGACTTCAAGCGTGCCTTCGATTCTGTTGATCGTATTAAGATGTGGCAAAAAATATCAAAGTTGGGTATAAGAGGGAAACCTCTGAGAATCATTAGGTCATTATACAATAATGTCAAATCAAGTGTTTTATTGAATGGTAAAATTTCTGACTTCTTTGTCAACAAAATCGGCGTATTACAAGGGGAAATAATTTCTCCTCTGCTCTACTCTATGTATGTCAATGACTGTGAAATTGAATTTATACTTAATGGTATGCCATATGTAGAATTGCAAGAGTTATCTCTCTTCTTACTCATGTATGCAGATGATATGGTAATTTTATCAGAAACGGCTTCCGGTTTACAGGCATTATTGAACTCGTTAGAATCATATACAAATAAATGGTCTTTAAGTGTAAATGTTGATAAAACAAAAATAATGGTATTTAGAAATGGAGGATCTTTACGTTCTGAAGATGTATGGTTTTATATGAAAGAAAAAATTGAAACTGTCGATAAATTTTGTTACCTTGGCCTTTTACTGAATTATAATGGAAAATTTCATATTACTCAAAAACAACTATCACTACAATGCAAGAAAGCCCATTTTGCTCTTAAAAGGAAATGTTACGACATGAATCTCAATTTTGTTACATTATTGTCTCTCTTTGACACATACGTGGGTAGTGTAGCATATTATGGATGTGAAGTATGGGGATTTCACTCAGCACCAGATATCGAAAAGGTTCATCTTGATTTCTGTAAAAATATGCTGGGTGTGAAGAAATCGACGCCAAATGCTGTTATTTATTTTGAACTTGGTAGATTGCCATTAGAATGTATTCGTAAAATTCGTATTTTAAAATATTGGATCAAACTTTTAGATACAGGAAATTGTATTTTAGCTGCTTGCTATGAGACAATGTATAATGAATGTTTGCAAAAGAGTAATTGCAAGAATTGGGTCGCTAATGTAAAACAACTATTGTCTAGTTTAGGCTTGTTGGAGTTATGGACAAACCAAAATATAGAAAACGCACAATATATTACTGCATTTGTCAAACAACGTTTATTTGACCATTATAAGCAATCGTTATTTTCTGACATAAATTCTTCTTCAAAATGTTCATTCTATAAACATCTTGTTGACAAGTGTGCCTTACAGTCTTATTTTTTGAAACGTATTCCAACGCTATATAAGAAACTGATTTGTAAATTGAGAGTGTCATCACATTGTCTGACGATAGAAACTGGTCGATATAAGAAAATTCCTTTAGAGAGACGTTTATGTCCTTTGTGTACTTCAGATATTGAAGATGAGTACCATTTTATACTGAAATGTCCCCACAATGTTCATTTAAGACAACAGTTTTTGAAAAAATACTATTATGTTAGGCCCTCCGTCTTTAAATTAATTCAACTTTTATGCACAGAAAATGTAAAAGAACTATGTAACTTAGGAAAATATATAAAACATGCTTTTATTATTAGAAAACACATTGTATAAGCTTCATCTTCATTATCAATTATTATCTCACTCTCTGATTATGTCTGATTTATATTATATTGCTGTTGTTATATATGTATTACATGTATATCTATGTGCAGAAATGCATACGATTAATAAACAATACAATACAATACATCCAGCCCCTCCTTATGTTATCAATTGATTAAGCAATCAAGATAGTGAAATAATTAATCTAATGACATGATGTAAGTTTTTAAAAATAGAATACACTGGTAGCGAGATGCACTTTGTATTACTGTGTCATTTTATACAATTATTTACATTGATCGTC